>QRFJ01005584.1:177500-385960 GCA_006176705.1 Cocos nucifera
CCTCGCACGGGCGGGCCGGCGGGGGATTCGGGACCCCGCTGCACAGGTCCCGAGCGCCATGCCCACGGGACGCGCATCCCGGCACCCGCCCGTTTGCAATGCCGCTCGGTCCTTTGGAACCCCCGGGGTGGGACTTGCCGGGATGCCCCGTCGGGGTGGTAGGGGTCGCCTCTGTCGCACGACCGAGTTCCGCCCGTGGGCTACCTGCGGACGTTCCGCGCCGCTCCTCCGCAACGCTCCGGCCCTACGCCGAGCTTCCCGGCCCTCCGTCGGACCATGCGTGCGCCAGTCTGCCGCGCTCGGGGCGCGCAGCGGCGGGTAGGCCAGGGATTCGGGTCCCCTCCGCTCAAGTCCCTAGCGCCATGCCCACGGGACGCGCATCCCGTCCCCCGCTCGTTTGCAATGCCGCTCGGTGCTTTGGAACCCCCGGGGTGGGGCTATCCGGGACGCCCCGTGGGGATGGTAGGGTTTGCCGCCGCCGTGCGTCCCAGGCCCGCGCGCGGGCGCGCTGCACACGTGACGCGCAACCAGCCACCCGCCCGATTGCAATGCCGCTCGGTCCTTTGGAACCCCCGGGGTGGGACTTACGGGGATGCCCCGCCGGGGTGGTAGGGTGGGCCTCTGTCGCACGGCCGAGGCCCGCACTCGGGCGTGCTGCTCCCCTCCGTCCCAGCGCGGCGGCCGTGCGCGGTGCTTCCGTGCCCGCTGCCGTCCCTGCGTGCGCCGGGCTTTCCCTGCCCGCGGTCCGCCCGCCCGTGCGCAGCGGCAGGGCGGCCCGGGATTCGGGTCCCCTCAGCGCAGGTCCAGAGCCCATTGCACACGGGACGCGGATCCCGCCACCCGCCCGTTTGCAATGCCGCTCGGTCCTTTGGAACCCCCGGGGTGGGGCTTGCCGGGATGCCCCCCCGGGGTGGTAGGGGGAGCCTCTGTCGCACGGCCGAGGCCCGACCTCTGGCGCGCTGCGGACGTGCGCGCAGCCCGGCCCCCCCCACCAATTTGCAACGTCGCTCGGTCCCGATCGCCATTTCCACGGGACGCGCATCCCGGCTCCCGCCCGTTTGCAATGCCGCTCGGTCCTTTGGAACCCGGTTTAAGTTGCCATGGGAACGTCCCCAGCGCGCGCCGTACAAGCCATTACCCTGCTAGCGTTATACAACATTCTTAACCTTATTATGTTGGTTTTATATGGAGGATCTGGCTAATTTTGCCTTACGAGCTTTATCAGATGGATGGAATGCTGCTGCACCTAATTTTTATTTTTTCTTCTTCTTCTGTTAGTGCTGCTCCAAGTTGTATGTGAATCCATGATGTGTTTCTCGTGGTTAATTGTTCTTCAATACATATAGCTCCTGCTATGCTCCAGGTATATTCAACATCAATGGCGATGCTGTTAACAATGGTTTTATCAATATTCCTTTTTTAATTTCAAGCCTAGCGTGCAGGTAAGCTTCAGGACATCAAGGTGAAAAACTGAAATTTTGATGTCAATGTGGTTGCTTTTTATCATCTATTCTGTTCTATGACTAGTTGTGCAGGTCCATGCACCGGTGTAGCTGTGAGTATTAAACATGTTAAATGGGTTCTTATCTTCATTTTGCAGCTCTTCTTGGGGATGATTATCTGCATGATTTCATTACACACGTACACATGCTTGTGGATTTGCCAGTGACCTCAAAGAGGCCAACTGACACACTCAAGGAAGTTTACCGTCCAACAAGCAGGAGAATCATGATGCTAGATATCCTATTAACAGATAACATTGATTTAATTAGCCAGAATCTGGTTCCAACATCCCTGCAACTCAGCTCCCATATGGACCCTGTGTGATGGAAAAACCAAGTGTGAAGACTTTGTAGCTTGCAGTATCAGAGAATGCAAACATCAAACAATCAAGCAGCCCTCAGCCTGCAGCATCAAGCACCTTGTTTCGAAAAAAATGCATAGTCGTTTTGTAAGACATACATTCTCTGATGTTTATGGGATTTTTAGCCCAGTCCGATAGGAATATCTAAATAGTTTCTAAGATATTATCAAGGGTTGGTTGGTTAGACGAGAAGTGGGGATCAGATCGGTAGATTCTGGCAGGACAACTAAGAGAATGGTCCAACATTTTCAGTTAAACATTTGTTTCGTAAACAAGGTATTAATATGTTGATCGATTATTTTTCATGAAAATGAAAGTTATAGAGCTTCTTCAGGATTTCTTTCTTGGGCCGATGATGGTCCTAAATTTTGAACGAGCCTGGGCTGAAGGTGTCCTAATTTTTGGCCCAGCAAAAGTTGGCCTGTTGGCTGGCCTGTGTGAATCCCTTGTTGGGAGGCTTGGTCGCGTAATTTCTTAATGGACGTCTTTATTGGATTTCTCATCCATACCATATGGATCTCATCCACCTTAAGGTGGCCATCTAGACCAATTGTGCCTGTAGTGTTTCTTCCAAGCTGAAGCTGATACTGCCTAAGGATTTCATGTGGTTCTATGTTGAAGAGTGTTGTCATGAGATTTGCCGCTGAGTCTGCTGTCATCAAATTGTAGAAAATTCTTTTATGGTGAAATGGAGCAAGCTATTGGTGAGTGACGTTGGTAGACAAGCTGAGCGTTGCTTGCCTTTAGAGGAACAATGTGCCAGAGGCGAAGTTGGCATTATAGCTCCGGATAATAACCAAACCGCTTGTATGTCACGTTGAAAGCTAGAGAGGAATTTCATATTTGCTGTCGAGAGGTGCAATTTTTAACCCCCCCCTCCCCTCCCAAAAAAAAAAAACACAATGGGGAGAGGATATGATCATTAATTCAAGCCACTCACGGCTTGACCCCACCATGGACAGACGTAATATAAGACAACGTGTCTTTAGGCACATATCTTACACCATGTGCGTTCAGCTTATCTCCTTTTCATTAGCCAATCACCAAAATTAGAGTACACGTGGGTCCTCTATGCTACTTGTGATGCACTATACTAAAATTAGAGTGCGTGCGGATTCTCTATGGTACTCAGGATGGACTACATCGTATAGTATACTATAGAGGATCCATGCCCAATGAGAGCATGATGAATGGAAATGAGACAAGATGATTGGTATAGTGTATGATTATAACTTAACTGGATGACATTAATGGTCGACAAGCATAATCCAAGACATTGTGTTCTTGAGCACTTAAAATACTAGTGTAAACAAACTGTTTATTTACTGGAGGGACGTCTTCTCTTGCGAGGGGAGAGGTTGTGGATGCAACTGAATAAAGACAAGATGGTGGCAGTACTGATAACTTACTCAGAAAAATTAATTATAAGATATTAATTAAGTTTTTTAATTTTATAAAAATATGTAAAAATTATTCAGTGTATAATTAATGTGAAACTAAACATACAAGCATGGTCTTCGTAGACAAGGGTTCAAGGTGGAGCTGGCACCTTCGGCAAGGATAGCGAACATGGAGGCGTGCCGGTGGTTCATGGATCGGACTGTTGGTGGGCATTTATGGACCTGGGGCTGACCAACATGGTGTTCTTGCTAGCGGGGGCAGTGGTGGTGCACGTGGTGCCTTGGGGTTGAACTAGGTGGCAGCGGCAACGTCCTACGCGTGACCGGGAAGAGGGTTGGGTGCACTGCGTGGAGTATCAAATAGTGAAATAGCAGTGGAGGAGGGGAGAAATAGAAAATAGGAAAGGAAGAAGGAAATACGGGAAGAAGCTTTTGATTTAATTAGAACAAAACCAGTTTTTAAACATGCACTTACCGATCATCTGATCATTCATTTTCAGTCTATCGTTTGCAAATAAATGGTGGAGATCACGTACTTATAATGCCGGTAAAAAGGACCGTAGCATTTCCCAGGCGTTTTTCTTTCCTGAAACCTTTCCAAAAACGGTTGCAACCCACGGTTTTTAATTTTCAACGACCAAAGGAAAGGTTGGCGGTCTAGCCCCAACTACCAGCCAAAACCTTCGTGTATAACACGTAACTTGATTCACACCCTTCCTGAGGAAGTCCACGGATGGAGAAACGCCGCCGCACTCCACCTTTCCCTACTCATCAAAAGGATCTATATCGTAGAAAAGAAAAAACATATATGCGTATATAGATAATATATAAAACACTCTAGAATAGTTATATTAGAATGATCGTCGACAAAATTTCCGTAAGAACATCTCATAAAAGGGCCAAACAAACTCAAAGTGATGCTCCGATCACCCCGAACGGGGTTAGAAACCCTGCTTTAGATAACCTTATACATACATATATAACAACTACCAAAACCTAAGTATACCAACGGCACAGTGACAACGTAACCTGATGATCCCACCTAGCGAGACTCTATGATTAGGAAAAGCAGCATGCTGAGTAGTCATGGCTTAGAGCGGCAAATCAGCGGGCTCAGCGAGTCCAGAGGAAGGTCCCCATGGCGAAGTCCCTCTTCTGAGCGAGGTCACCGAACACGGGCAGCCCGTAATCCCTCAGGAGGCGGTCGACCTTCCACTCGGGCATCGTCTGGTAGTCGGCCTTGGTGTACCTCGGGTAGTGGAGGGGCATCAGGAAATACCCCCCACATCTCTCCTTCCCATAATGGCTTACCCCGTTGGTCTCGGCCGGGTTCCTATTCGTCAGCCACTCCATGCTTCCCTTCTCCTCACCCTCTGTTTTCTCCTTCTCTTTCCCTCTCTCGCTCTTTCTGATATCTAAATATTAACGGGGATGGGATCCTTTATATAGAGGGAGAGAGTGGTTCAGGACAGCACGGGAAGCCAAAAGGTATCCGGCAGAAAGGATGGTTTCCGAGAGCACGCGGGATCTATGTTCCCACGGTCAGGGCTGAGCAAATAAACCGAAACCCGAAGAAATCCTCGATAAATATCGGTTTCCACCGGTTGGAAGGCTTGAATCGCGGTTCACAAAAAAAATTAATTAATTATAATCAAATTTCATTTCTATATTTTTAATCCATATTAGATCAAATTTGATTAATCCATATAATTAGATTCTTTAAAAATTAAAAATTAATAATTATAATATACTATTTATTAACTTATAAATATTATAAAATTATTATATCTTAATTTTTATATAAATTAAATAATATATTAGATTGTATTGCTAAAAATTAATATATATTTGATAGGTATTGAAGTTCAAATCGATATAATTCATTCAAATTTGATATAAATTATTAATTTTAATTTTAAATAATTTATATATGATAGATAATGGGCAGTGAGTTGATTTTTTTTTTAATTTAATTGAGTTCGATTGAACCAAATTTTTCTTTCAATCCGATCCATGCTCAGCCGGTGCTCAACAATCCTAGCTACCTTGTTGTCCAATCCGGTGCCCAGTTTCTCAGGGTGGCATTTGGGGTGACTGGTGTGGTTCGAGGACGCGTTAATTGTTCGGTCGGATGCCCCTTGTTTCTATTTCTGGGTGCCATGGGATGGACTTGGTGCGGTTGGCTCACGACATACTACGGAAAAAAAATGAAGGCGCTTGCCTTGAAGGACCAAGACAAGTAAAAAAAGGTGCTAATTAAGGTGCTTCGAGCATGACAAATAGTAGAGCCTAATGCTTGGGCTCCTTTAGATCTTGTACATAGAATCTCCTGTACTGCCTCGCGACCCCAGACGGTTGCTGGGCCCACGAGATTGAGCTCATAGTTCCATGAAAAGGAAACCCACCGCAAACCGACCAAACAGTTCAACTCTGGAAGGGAACCGACTGAATGAGATGAGAAGGGATACTAGACGCTGCATGGAAGACAGTTGTCAACGTTTCATGACACTCTGATCACAACAAAACCTGCCGCTTCCTGGGTTGTTGTTGCTAGCCAACACGAAGTTCTACATGTTGAGCGAACTGATTGACAAAAATTTCTCCATGTAGTCATTAGCTATGCAATTGGCATACGAACAAAATGTAGTTCGGTTGCTTCTAGCTTTTATATATGTTGAAGTATATTTAATTTCCACCCATCTAACCATACACACACGCGCACACAAACAAATTCATACGGCAAGATAACAACTACAAGGTCGATGCAAAAAAACCCCTTGCTACCTATTCACTAATGTTTTTATTCGAGCTATAGCCGCTTGGGTGAACTCTATTTGTTGCTCAGCTAGGCCAAATTAGAAGCTGCTCTTTTTTGTATTTCTTCCTAGGAACCAAAGCCTATAATGGCTTACCTATACTATTCCGCAATCTAGGGATCAGCCGCAATAGGTCAGGCAAGCAACTTGAAAAGCCAAAACGGCCTATGAAAGAATGTCCTGACTCATGCCTAACACTTTGAGGTTGTTGAGTCAGGAGCTCTAATCCGTACCTTTAGGATCTATTTGGCCAATATAAAAATTAATTTATTTTGAAATAATTTTTTTTAAAAATAAAATTTCAAAAAAAATGCTATGGGAGAGAAGCAATTTATGCTTGACAAAATTATTTGATTAGCATTTTTATCAGTATTTAAGAAATAATTTGTGTTTGATAATTTTTTTAAAAAAAATGCTTTCGACCGTCAAATTATCAAAAAAAGCATGCATAAATTTATTTTATAATTAATATTATTTAAATAAATAAATAATTTTAAATATTTATTATGATTAATTTTAATTAAATTTTTTATTTAATTAAAATATAAAAAATAATGAGATGGTTAGGTAATATGAGAATAATGAAAGGATTAGATAAAAATAAATAAAAATAATTATCATAAATAATAATTTTAAATAAAGATATTTATATTTTAAAAAAATTAATTTTTTGCTTCTACTTCTATTTTCAAGAAGAAGCTCTAATTTTTCGCTTCCTCCTCACCGTAGAAAAACTGCTTCTGTTACTGTTCAGAAACAGATTATTTTTTTTTAAAAAAATTTAGTTAAATATTTTTTAAAAAATAAATATTTTTTAAAAAAATAAATAACTTTTTTTTTTTCAAAAATTTGGCCAAATAGCTCTTAGTCACAACATTGGCGGCAGTGAGCAGAGGTGACTAAGCTGGGGATGACATTGAGGATACTTTGGTAACAGATTGACCCTATAGTAGAGAGCAAGGATAAAAAATTTGCCAGTCGTTCATAGGAAGATAGACGGTGGGCCCATTCCCCACATTGGGACGCGAGCAAGGCTCCATAGAGTTTAGTTGAGCTACTAAAAGGCGCAGGTAGTTGGCCCTTTTTTTTCACCAACCATAGTATGTGTTGAGCTCTGGGCGGTAAGCATCTGGTAGTTTTAGCTATTAGCTGTTGGGGGCAGTAAATCAGATCTACACTTCTTGCTAGCTTAATGGGTTTCTGTATGCAAGGCTGAACTCGCCTTCAAGTATAGGATGTGGTGCATAGATGATGAGTGGATCTATCATCCTCCCCATTATAGTTCTCAAAAAAAATTTATTTTCTTTTTTTTCTTAAACCTTGGCTAAGATCTATGAAAAAAAAAAAGGAAAAAAAGAAGATAGCAAAACCTAATATTATCATGTTTCAAGAGACCAAGTGAAAGGCTTTTTATAGGAGAATCATTATATATAGTTTAAAATCAATCCACCTATCATGGGTCAACGCGTAGCATATCGAAAGATCAACTTCAAACAAATTTGAATTCTGGGTAGATAAAAAATAACAATTACAGTTCCCATAAATAAAGGGATCCAGATAAGAAGGATGATTATAGCTTAACTGTGATTTTTGTCTTCAATAGTAACAAAACCATGCCTTCTTTATATAAACGAGTAGAGAGGTACTTCCCCTGACTAAGATGACTATTCGTCTTCCCGGCTTTAGAACATGTACCATGGTCCCTTGTCGTGACGGTGATTCAGCATCCAAACCTTCAAGCTGACGTAGTTGTGTTCGCCAAACTTCATTAAGAATGAGGTTGACTTCTTATTTTTGTAAAAAAAAATAACTTACATGTAAAATATTCATATGGCGATTCGCTTATACCCGATGTGTTTCTAATAAGTTACAAATTACCTCACAAAGCAGAAAATAAAATTGACCTCAATTTTGCCTACCTGGTTCCGTCTGTTTTTTCTTCGTTTCCTAGTTCGAATCTTCCTTTTTTTTTTTTTTTTTCCTTTTGTCTCTCGATAAAAATATTTTATTAACTGAAAAATCATTCAGCCGGTGCCTTGAGTTCAATCGCATTCCTCCGCATTGTGAATTGTGGGGCAACCTGATTGGACGATGACAGTTGAGTGATTTTTTTGGGAGATTTCCTGAATCACCAGGGGTTTGCACTTTTTTCTAAGCTCCTTTTTGTTCTAATTTTATATTAATCAAGTTAAATGGTTTTTTGGTTTAACTGCATAAATGGTTTAATTTGCTTGTTTAACAAATAAATAATGCCGAGAGTCCTAATTAATTAAACTAAAAGGTGCGTCTTATTCATTTCTCTTATTTACCATCTATCCACAAAATCCATGTTTGGTTTTTAACACCTTGCATATTTTTCCATTATTTTGTTCCTATGTACCGTTTTGGAATATTGTTTCATCGTAATTGTCGCAAATGGATAACCCCCAGCGCACTCGTACCTTCCTTGCCTTGGCATCCAAGCAAAGTCCTCCAACATTTGCAAGTTTGAATTTTAAATTTTATCTAAATATCCCCAACAGCACCAATTCATTGACTCCACACTAGGGGGTTTAAATATCTCAAGTGGCGTGTATACGTGGGCTATCTAGGGCTCATTTCTACACCCTTTCAAATTCTGCCATGAAGACGATGATGGCCATCGTGGTGATAAATCTGATCATGCAATAACTGTTTCCTTTTTGTCTTCTAATTGTGAATCAGCGAGTTTAGGTTGGTAAAATTAGTTCCATGTGGCCAGTTTTTTTAGTTACATTGAATGAGACCATTGAATCCTTGCTGGATTGTATTGGCCCTTGCCACTTATAAGCAATGAAATCTGTTGGAGATAAACCCTGCTTCTGCCGAAGTTCAGTTCGGTGCTCAACTTGATGCGGCCGGTAGCCACGGAAGAGCTTCAGCGGATGGATCTTGGTCGAACTCCTACAGTCGGCCAAACTACTTAGCGGCGGGACTTTAGCCGGACTCTTCAGCGACCGAACTTCAGTCGGACTCTCGCAAGAGCCGAACTCCCTCCAAGCTCCCCCTTCGGCCGAACTCCTCAGCGGTTGCGCCCCGGCCGAGCTCTTCAGCGGCCGAGCTTCAGTCGGACTTTCGCAAGAGTCGAACTCCCTCCAAGCTCTCCTTTCAATCGAACTCCTCAGCGGTTGCGTTCCGGTCGAGCTCTTCAGTGGCCAAGCTTCAATCGGACTCCCACAAGAGCCAAACTTCCTCCAAGCTCCCCCTTCGGTCAAACTCCTCCAGGAGTTCGAACTCCTTTGAAATTGGTATATGCCCGAGTCCACCAACCAACGTCTATTTCCTCGAGCTACGGCCGTCGAACCTCGACGGTATGGCCGTCACTACCAATCTGGCGACGCCACTCTCTCCATAACTAGCCCCATGCGGCCCGCAACCGAACGACATGGCCACCACTACTGACGACGCCACTCTCTCCGTAACCAGCCACATGCGACCCACGACCCGCCAGTGCGGCTGCCACTATCCATCTGACGATGTCTTTCTCTCCGTACCGAACTCCATGCGGCCCCGATGGCTCGCTACCAGACAGTATGGTTATCACCATCAATCAAGCTCCGCCTATAAATAGAACCCTCCAGATATGCTATCTCTAAGCTCTAAGCTCTCCTCTCTTCTTCTCTAAGCTCTGCGGAACTCATTCTCGAGCACTCCATTCCTATTGGCCAGAGCTGACTTGATCGTTGGAGGGTCCTGCCGGAACCACCCCCCACCAGCTCTGGACGGGACTTTATTTTGTAGGTCTTCGGTGGCGACCTCGTCCACCTCCGCTCCAGTTGGCTCCAGTTGATTTCGACGACGATCAGTTTCTGCACCAACAGATTGGCGTTAGAAGGAGGGCTCGAACCTCCGAGGTTCCCTTATTCTTAAAGGAGTGCTCGACGATGATTTCTCCCTTCCCTCTCCGGAGATCTCTCCTCTTAGAGTTTTTTTTCGAGGAGAAAATGCCCCTAGGAGAGCTTCGATTCAGCGATCGACAGCCTCCGTGGCCCGATCTCATTCAGATCCGTCCGCTCCCAATCCAGTCCGAACAGACCAAGTTTCATCTGTGGCCGCAGTGAATGCGGAGCAGTTCAACCTGCTCGTCCAGCAGGTTCGTGGCCTCACGGAGGCGGTGCAGACCATACACCGACAGATCCCGGCACCAGCTCAATCGATGCGGGACTCCCCAGAGTCGTGTGATCCAGCCCAAGAATGACCGATTTGGGCTACCCGACCTCCGATCCCTGGAAGGGGGAGGCAAAGGAGGGAGAGCCCCTGCTCGGACCGTGGCTCGACCCAGGGGGAAGCCTCGCATCCGTTCTGCCAGAAAACTTTGGAGATCAAAAACCGTGAAGACCTCTTAGATTGAAGGCTCTTAGAAATGAGCCGACAAATCGAGGAGCTTCATCACACTTTCTCCTTCCGTGGTAATGACATTTGTACTGACCATCCCTTTTCGCAGAAAATTATGCAGGAGCCGATCCCACCGAACTTCAAGCTCCTGCAGTTCGAGAGTTACGATGGGACCATCGATCCGATCGACCATCGAAAGTCTTTCAGACAACGATGTTGCTCCATGGTGTGCAAGACATCATCTTGTGCCGGGCTTTCCCCTCTATCCTTAAGGGAGCTGCCAAAAATTGGTACTCGGCGCTTAAGCCGAGTACCATCTTATTGTTTGACCAGATGAGCCAACAATTCGTGGCCTACTTCATCAGTAGTCGATATCCATGCCGAGGCTCGGATTCCTTAATAGCCATTAGGTAGAAGGAGAAAAAACCTATCCGGGCTTATGTCATCCAGTTTAATACTGCCACATTGGAGGTCCAAAATCTGAACCAGTCAGACGCCGTGGCCGCCCTCAAGGGCGGCCTTCAGAAGAATGATCTTCTGTTCTCCCTGAAGAAGAAGTATCCCAAAAATTTTGCTGACATGCTTGTTTGGACCGAAAGTTATGCCCAGACAGAGGAGGCTTTCGAGGCTAAGGATGATGAAGCCAGCGGCAAGCGGTGAATCAGTGGGCCAGGCAAGCCCATCGAAGAAAAGAAGCAAACTGAAGCTCGACCGCATTTCCAGACTCTCCCTAATCGTGGGCGAGCCCGAACTCCCCCTCGAGCTCGGAGGCAAGAAACCCCCGATGGAAGGGCATGCCAAGGTTTTCCCCAGCGCCAAAGTTCTCTCCGATGATGATTGAGATCCAAGTGCTGATGGAGATCAAGAAACGACTTTCAAGATCGGAGAGAATGCGTTCTCATCCTAGCAAACGCAATCTCAATAAGTTCTGCTTCTACCATCGTGACCACGGTCACGACACTGAGGAGTGCATTCAGCTCCAGGATGAGATCGAAGAGCTCGTCAGACGAGGTAGACTTGGTCGATTCCTGCGAAGACGACCTGAAGAGCGGGAAGATCGACTGAGGGCGTTACCACCAAGTGGGAGAAACCAGCAAGAAGGTCGGCCACCTCTTGGCGTCATCAACACTATCTCGCAGGGACTTCAATAAGGAGAGGTCAGTAGATTTAAGGGACCGATAAACAGGCAGAGGACCATGGAGCCCGTGACCTTCACCGAGGTGGACGATCAAGGGATTCAATTTTCGCATAATGACGTGATTGTAATTTCTTTGAACATTACTGACTACGATGTACGCCGCATTTTGCTGGATAATGAAAGCTCGACCGACGTATTGTTTTATGATGCCTTCTCAAAAATATTCCTACCCGACGATCGTTTGGGGCCTATGAACTTCCTGCTGGTAGGATTCGCTGGCAACACCATACCAGTCAAAGGCATAATAACTTTGGCTGTGACAGTAGGGCAACACCCGAGATTGGCCAAAATATAGGTCGACTTTCTGATCGTGAGGACTCCATCCGTCTATAATGCGATTCTCGATCGACCTAGTCTAAATGCACTTCAGACGGTGGTGTCAACCTATTATTTGAAGATGAAGTTTTCGATGAGTCGCGGGATGGTAGAAGTCAGAGGAGACCAAGCTCTGACGAGGTACTGCTACTCAATCACCTTGCATAAGAGAGAATGGCCCGATCCTTATGTTGTTGATGGGCTGGATGTCCGCGACGACCTCACTGAGGAGCGAGATGAGCCTATGGAGGACCTCATCTCTGTGCCCTTAAACGACGAAAACTTGGAGCACGCGATGCAGATCGGCTCTAACTTGGCGGATGAGGTTCGGAAGTAGCTCGTTGCCTTTCTTAGGAGAAACACGGACGTCTTCGCTTGAACCCCAGCGGATATGCCGAGGATTGATGCTGAGGTCATGGAACATCGGCTGGCCGTCGATCGAAAACACCGATCGATAAGAGAAAAGATGCGCCACCACATCCTGGAGAGGCAGAAGACTATCACCAAAGAAGTAGACAAGCTCCTCCAAGCCGGACTCATCTAGAAGGTTAATTATCTGACCTGGATCTCGAACATGGTCCTCATCAAGAAGGCAAATAATAAGTAGAGGATGTACGTGGACTTCAAGAAGCCGAACAAGGTTTGTCCGAAAGATAGCTACCCCCTGCCCAGGATCGATCAGCTAGTGGATGCGACCTCGAGCCATGAGCTCCTCACCTTCCTGGATGCTTTTTTTGGTTATAATCAAATACGGATGGCGCCCGAGGACGAAGAGAAGACTGCCTTTATTACTGATCGTGATCTTTATTGTTATAGGATCATGCCATTTGGACTTAAAAATGCAGGGGCAACTTACCAGCGCTTGGTTAATAAGATCTTCAAGGAGCAGATCGACCGCAACATGAAGATGTACATAGATGATATGCTCATCAAAAGTTAAGCTTTGACAGACCACCTCACCGACCTTAAAGAGACCTTCGATGCACTCAGGAAGCACAAGAAGAAACTGAACTTGACCAAGTGTGCCTTTGGTGTGACCTTCGAAAAATTTTTGGGGTTCATGGTATCGAGATGCGAAATTGAAGTAAATCCCAAGAAGATCCGAGCCATTCGAAAGATGATTGCTCCGAAGATGATCAAGAAAGTTCAGCGCCTGACCAAAAAGATGGCATCCCTAAATCACTTCATCTCAAGGTCGGCCGAACGATGCACGCCCTTCTTCCAAATTCTCAGGCGATCAAAGGATTTTTATTGGATGGTGGAGTGCCAACGGGCATTCGAGGAGCTTAAAAACTACCTCGGCTCACCCCCACTGCTGGTAAAGCCCAAATCTGGAGAAGAATTATTTCTGTATCTAGCTATCTTCCCGATGGCCCTGGCGGTAGTCCTGATCAAAGAAGAAGTAAGGACGCAGCGACCGATCTACTACGTGAGCCGGGTTCTGAGGGATGCAGAGATCAGGTACTCTAGACTAGAAAAACTAACTTACTCTCTTCTAATTACTGTCAGAAGGCTCCGACCTTACTTTCAGAAGCACACCGTAACGATCCTCACAGACCAACTAATAAAAGCAGTCCTTCACCGGATGGACGCCTCCAAAAGAATTGCAAAATAGACAATCGAGCTCACAGAGTTCGACATCAACTACCAACCTAGGCCATTGATCAAGGCCCAAATATTGGTGGATTTTATGGTAGAATGCACCATTTCGGTCGAAGCCGAGCTTGAATTGAGCGAGGCTGGCACCAAAGCGAGACCAAGCCTAGACAAAGCCGAGCTATCGCAGTTGAACCTCTCCGAAGGCTCTTGGGCTCTGCACGTGGATGGTTCGTCCAACTCTGCTGGAGCTGGTGCAAGGCTGATCTTGGTCAACCCCGAAGGAGTCATTGCCGAGTACGCACTATGCTTTGAATTCTCCGCGACCAACAATGAGGTCGAATATGAAGCGCTGATCACCAAATTAAAGATAGCAAGAAAATTAAAAGTAGATCAGCTTCAAGTCTACAGGGATTTCTAGCTGGTGGTTGGTCAAGTTGACGGCAGCTACGAAGCATGGGAGGAAGGCATGGTGAGATACCTCGAAAAAATGAGGGATTTGATCCCGACTTTCAACAGTTTTGACATTCAGTATATTCTAAGGGCGGAAAATATGAGAGCCGATCTTCTCTCCAAGTTGACAACTTCAGTCTTGGCCGAACTGCCCAAAGAAGTATTCTTGAAAACTTTGAAGTGCCCAACCACGGAGGAATCTCAGGCCATCCTGCAGATGAAATTTGAGTCCAGCTGGATCGATCCGTTGGTCGTCTACCTTAAAAAGGGGTTCTTCCTCACGACCGAAAAGAAGCTCAAAAGCTCAGGAATCAGGCCTTCCGCTATATTTTATATGAAGATAAGTTGTATAAGAGATCATACTCCCTTCCATTGCTGAGATGTCTCCAACCTTCAGAGGCCAACCTCGCACTATGGGATGTGCACGAAGGACTTTGCGGAAGCCATGTAGGATCCAGGTCCCTATCGTAAAAACTACTTCGGCAGGGGTACTATTGGCTGACCTTGTTTCACGATTCCGTAGAATATGTGAAGAAGTGCCACCACTATCAGAAGAATGCCAACGTGCAAAGGCAGCCAGCATCCGAGCTTGCTCCGCTCAGCGCACCTTGGCCATTTGCGCAGTGGGGAATGGATATACTTGGCCCCTTCCCAACAGCATCCAGGCAACGAAAGTTCCTCCTGGTCGCGATCGATTATTTCACCAAGTGGATTGAAGTCGAACCACTAGCGAAGATTACCAAGGCCAAGGTGCAGGACTTCGTCTGAAAGTTACTAGTCTGTCGATTCGGCCTGCCTCGAATCCTTATAACCGATAATGGGCGACAGTTTGCTGAGACAAGGTTCGTCGAATTCTGTGAAGGACTGAACATCTTCCATCGCTTCACATCGATGGCTCATCCGTAGGTCAATGGGGAGGCTGAGGTGACCAACCGGATCCTGCTGCAAGGCATCAGGATAAAGCTCGATAGGACAAAGAAGGCTTGGATGGACGAACTCTACCACGTCCTTTGGGCATACCAAACTACTCAAAAGGTGCCGACCGGGGAAACACCCTTCGCCTTGGCCTTCGGCATGGAGGCAATTATCCCGATCGAACTTCAGCTCCCGTTCGCATGAGTCGCGGACTTTGATGAGTAGCTTAACCCTCAGGATCTCAGAGTTAACCTCGACCTGCTGGAAGAAAAAAGGAAGGAGGCCCATATCCGGATGGCAACCTACAGACGGAAGGTGACCCAATACTATAACTCCAGAGTTAGGGGTAAGACGTTCAGAGTGGAGGACCTAGTGCTTCGACGAGCCACCATCTCTCAGCCTCAGAGTCAAGGAAAGCTCGTCCCAAATTGAAAAGGTCCATATGAAGTGGTGGAGGTCATCTGGCCCAAAATCTATCGCCTGAAAGAGCTCGAAGGAATAGTGCTTCCCCGACCTTGGAACTCAGAAAATCTGAGGATGTATTATCAGTAGACTTCCTTTAATAAAACTTCTTCACTCAGCATTATTATTTTTGGGTGCAAGGATTACGTGATGATAGGAAAGAAGCGAGCGAAAATAGCTCGTTAGAAATAGGAGGTTAGAAATAGGAGGAGAACCTCGTCCTAACATGAGCAAAGTCGAAGACCTCGTTCACCTTAGACGAGATGGAGGGAGAAGCGCGGAACGACGGTCCGTATGTGCCTCCCACAGCCCGTTAGAAATAGGAGGAGAACCTCGTCCTAACGTGAGCAAAGATGAAGGCCTCGTTCACCTTAGATGAGATGGGAAAAAAAAGTACGGACGACGGTCCGCATGTGCCCCCACAGTCCGTTAGGAATAGGAGGAGAACCTCATCCTAACACGAGCAAAGTTGAAGACCTCATTCACCTTAGACGAGATGGGAGAAGAAGCACGGATGACGGTCTGCATGTGTCCCCATAGCCCATTAGGAACAGGAGGAGAACCTCGTCCTAATGCGAGCAAAGTCGAAGGCCTCGTTCACCTTAGATGAGATGGGGGAAGAAGCGCGGACGATGGTCCGCACGTGCCCCCACAATCCGTTAGAAATAGGAGGAGAACCTCATCCTAACGCGAGCAAAGTCGAAGACCTCGTTCACCTTAGATGAGATGAGAGGAGAAGCGCGGACGACGGTCTGCATGTGCCCCCACAACCCGTTAGGAACCTCGTCCTAACGTGAGCAAAGTCCAAGCCCGAGCTTCGAAGTCTATAGGAGACAGAATCTCCATCAATCTCAGTAGGAGATAAGATCTCCTCCGAGCACCTGCATCGACCTCGACCGTAGGAGATAAGATCTCCTCCGAGGGTCCGCGGTAATCTCGGCCCGAGTGACCGAGATAGCCTCGGCCAAAAATAAGATTGGAGACAACCTCGATCAGAGACGAGATCTCTCCCGAGCGATCGCATCGATCCTAACTGTAGATCAGATCTCCCTCCGAGCTTCGATCTGAATCAGCACGAAGCTCAGAAAAGAACTTCGACAGTCATCTCTTCTGCACTTCCGTCCTTCGAGTTTCGAACTCGAAAGTGGGGAGACTATTGTTGGGGATAAATTTTGCTCCTGTCGAAGTCCAGTTCGATGCTCAACCTGATGCGGTCGGTAGCCACGAAAGAGCTTCAACGGATGGATCTTGGACAAACTCCTACAGTCGACCAAACTACTTAGCGGCGGAGCTTTAGCCAGACTCCTCGGCAGCCGAGCTTCAATCAGACTCCCGCAAGAGCCGAACTCCCTCCAAGCTCCTCCTTCGATCGAACTTCTCAGCGGTTGCACCCCGATCGAGCTCTTCAGCGGTTAAGCTTCAGTCGAACTTCCGCAAGAACCGAACTTCCTTCAAGCTCTCCCTTCGGTCGAACTCCTCAGCGGTTGCGCCCCGATCAAGCTCTTCAGCGGTCGAGCTTCAATCAGACTCCCGCAAGAGCCGAACTTCCTCCAAGCTTCTCTTTCGGTCGAACTCCTTTAGGAGTCCGAACTCCTTTGAAATTGATATATGCCCAAGTCCACCAACCAACGTCTGTTTTCTCGAGCTACGGCCGTCGGACCTCGACGGTATGGCCGTCACTATCAGTCTGGCGACGCTACTCTTTTCATAACCAGCCCCATGCGGTCCACAATCGGACGATATGGCCACCACTACTGACGATACCACTCTCTCCGTAACCAGTCTCATGCGACCCATGACCCGTCAGTGCGGCTGCCACTGTCCACCTGACGACGCCTTCCTCTCCGTACCGAACTCCATGCGGCCCCGACGGCTCGCTACCAGGTGGTATGATCATCATCATCAATCAGACTCCGTCTATAAATAGAACCCTCCAAATATGCTATCTCTAAGCTCTAAGCTCTCCTCTCTTCTTCTTTAAGCTCTGCGGAACTCATTCCCGAACACTCCATTTCTGTTGACCAGAGCTGACTTGATCGTCGGAGGGTCTTATCGGAGCCATCCCCCACCGGCTTCGGATGGAACTTTGTTTTGCAGGTTTCCAGCGGCGACCTCATCCACCTTTGCTCCAGTTGGCTCCAGTTGATTCCAACGACGATCAGTTTCTGCACCAATAAGATCCAATTTGATTATGGTTGGACTTAGCCTTCAAGGATAGCGTGGGTAGCCTCTTGCGATCTTAAGAAAAGAGGAGGAGGAGAAGAAAAAGAAGAAGAATGGAGATGTTTCAGCTAAATACTCTAGAATAGGGCTGATGATGAGCAAGCCCATCCAGCCCAATCTAGCTCGAAATCTAGTAGGCTTGGGCACTAAATATAAGCCCATGCAACAGGCCTAGGCAAAAGATAGGCCTGATCTAAAAATCGGACTGGATCTTAAAAAAATTAAAAAATGGCCCAGCCCATCCTGAGATTATATATTTTATGTTAATCATCTTATCTAATCATAAGTTACATGGAATAACAATATATTATGTTGTACCTAGCCTATAATAGCGGGAGAAAAGAGGAAATCGGGCTTAATCCGTGGACCTGGAATGGACTCTTCAAGAGTGGTCCAGATTGGGGCAAAATTATAAGCCTGATATCTAGGCCCTGGCGAGAAAGGCCATGCATTAGACCTAATTTATATTATAGAGTCTACTCCGATCAGATGTTTGATCAGCTTTACTCTAGAATTGATATCAACTTTCCAATTCTCTTTGGAAAAAGAGATACTTTATTAAATAAGCATTGCATCCACTTTCTTTGGATAACACATCAGCATGCGTTGTATTGCATACACCTGGCTGGCATCATACCTGAGCTCATCAACTTAAAGTAGTGCAATGCTTAGTATTTTGCGCAATAGGAAATGATGAGATGAGAGCATAGATCAAAGTGTTGGACTCAAACATCCCATGTTTGGCACTAACCCTTTCTTAAATTAGGCTCAACTTTTATTTTTGGACTTTAGATTTCCTTTATATCCACGTGTTGCACGTTTAGGAGTGGGTTGCTTGTCATACGTTGCCATCTAAACTGGATCGGTTGTGGGATGGAGGCTGGTTTTTTGCCCATTATTTTTCCTTCTGTGTTTGCCATTTTTTAAAATAATTTAGTATTGTTTGGCTAGTGCAAGGCAGTTCGACGAACATTGCCTTTACCTATGACTTAGCAATGGGCGTAGGTCCCCACAGATCCATAAAATTTGTTCGACTACACTAGCAACCATAACCATGAATGCTTTAACCCAAAAGAATAAGATGCTCTAGAATTATGAACAGCAAGATTTCTAGAAGCTTTTAATTTCTATAGAATTTATAGAATGACCAACTAATAATAAATGTAAATTTTCAAAGAATTAGAAATTACAAGTGAGAAATCTTTATTTGCCAACTCTAAGTGGTTAAGTTATTGAATCAAAATCATACCAAATCCGTGATGGTTCTTTAATCATGGCCATCTATGATTAACATGAAAGCCATGATTAAATAGATATCAATACGATATATATTCCATATGTAGTGTGGGGCCTATACAATCTTGACCATCATACCAATAATGGATGAATGGTGATCAGCTAATTAATGGCTTATTTGAAATAATTAGGCATCACTTAACCCTCTTCCTTTTTTTTTTAGAAAAAAAAAAAAATTTAATGGCTTCAATTTTTAAGCAATCTTTCTTATTCTTATAAAAGAACAGTTAAACTTTCCACTATCAAAAAAAAAAATTTTTAAAGAAAATGAATACATTGTGGAGTGATGACATAAAATTATATATATATTTATGATTGATATAGATAATTAATTATAAGCATGAAATTTATGGCGCAACCACAGGTTGAACCTGTCATGGTTAAGGACCAGAAATAATAGTGTTTTCGGCGATAGACATGATTAGAAAGTGACATCATCAATTACTCCCACCACCAACCCGAACCCACCCCGCCGCTCCGATCATTGGCATGGACGGAGGTCTCGTTATCAAAGTCCCATTCTCTTCCAATTCGTGCATCAACTCCCACCACCTATCAAAATAGGGTCACATTGGGAAACCCAGTACAAAACCGCACGAACGAACTCGTTGGAAATGATTGAAACCCACCGTTGCCCCCGCGTGGTTGCTAATCGGCCTCCTGGCTTCCCGCGCCTTCCAAGCTTCGGCATCCCCCCCAGTCCCCACTTCTCTCTCTCCCTCTGCGTCTCTATAAACGTCCATCTTTGTGTCTTAAAGAGAGGAGCCAGAACCTAAATTTAGAGAGAGCGATGGTGGGAGGCGACAGGGAGGCGAGGGCGAGGAGGGTGGCGGAGGCGGGGGCACAATGGGAAGGGAAGTTGCGGGTACTTCGAGATGCCGCTCCACTATCCAAGATATACCAAGGCCGAGTACGAGACCATGCCGGAGTGGAAGCTGGATGGGTTGCTCAGGGAGTACGGACTGCCCGTGACTGGTGACATTGGCCACAAGAGGAGCTTCGCCATGGGCGCCTTCTTTGGCCTTCTCACGGGGGGGGATGGTGTTGATGGAGGATATTAATATATTATTATTGTAGTGCTGTTATCGTATTTAATGGGTGTTGGAGATAAATTCTGCTTTCGTCGAAGTCTAGTCCGATGTTTAGCCTAATGCAATCAATAGACGCAGAAGAGCTTCAGCAGATGGACTTTAATCGAACTCCTAGCGGTCGAGCTTCTTCTAACCCGTTCAGCCGACCGAACTACTTAGCAGCCGAACTCCTTCTGACTTTCCAATCGCCGAGCTTTAGTCAGATTCCCGCAAGAGCCGAACTTCCTCCGCATCGTTACAGTCAGGCGCCTGCGGGAGCCGAATTCCCTCCAACGACCGAGCTTCTATGGAAGTCGAACTCCCTACAAACTTCTCCAGCGGCCGGGCTTTTACGGAAGCCAAACTCCCTGCGGACTTCTCCAGCGGTCGGACTCCCTGCGGACTTCTTCAACGGACGGGCTTCTCAATGGCCAAACTTTCATGAAAGCCAAACTTCTTATGACGAATTTCTGCAGGCGATCCCGCTACGGTTACACGATAATAACGATCGGCATTTATCAAGTCAATAACGATCGACATTTATCAAGTCAATAACGATCGACATTGATCAGGACAGTTACGACAATCATTAATCAAGGCGGTTACAACAAGCTCTCTCTATAAAATGGATCCTCCGGATACAGTTACGCCAGGTTCTGAAAACCTTTCTCTCCTCCTCTAAACTCTACCGAACTCCACACCGAGCACTCCATTCCTATTGACTGGAGCTGACTTGATCGTCGGAGGGTCCTATCGGAGCCACCCCCCACCGACTTCGGATGGAACTTTATTTTGCAGGTCCCCGGCGGCAACCCCATCTGCCTCCACTCCAACGAATTCCGACGACTACGAGATTCTACGTCAATAGATTGGCGCTAGAAGGAGAGCCCGACAACGATTTCTCTCTTAAAGGAAGCCGGGGTTTTCTTGTTCTTAAAGGAGTGCTCGGCAACGATTTCTCTTTTCTCACTCCAGAAATCTCTTTTTCTTCTCTTTCGAATTTCTTTCCAAAAAGAAAAGATGCCTCCTAGGAGAGCATCCACCCGACGATCGGTGGCCTCCGTGGCCCGATCCCATTCGAATCCGTTCGCTCCTGCTCCAGTCCCGATGACTCAGGCTCACTCTGTAGCCGTGGTAGATGCTGAGCAGTTCAACCTGCTCGTCCAGCAGATTTGTGGCCTCACTGAGGCAGTTCAGGCGATACAGGCCATGCACCAGCAGGCCCCAGTACCAGCTCAACCGGTGTGGAATTCTCCAGAGCCATGTGGTCCAGTCTAGGGGCAATCAACATGGGCTACCCGACCTCCAATCCTCAAAAGAGGAAGGCAACGGAGGGAAAGCCCTTGCTCGGACCGCGGCTCGACCCAGGGTGAAGCTTTGCACCCATTCAGTAAGAAGACCTTGGAATCAGAGACTGCGAAGATCTCCTGAATCAAAGGCTCTTAGAAATGAGCCGACGAATTGAAGAACTCCGTCACACTCCCTTCTCACGCAGTAATGACATCTGCATTGACCCTCCTTTTTTGCATAAAATCATGCAGGAACCGATCCCACCGAACTTCAAGCTCCCGCAATTCGAGAGCTATGATGGGATCATCGATCCGATCGACCATCTAGAAGTCTTTCAGATAATGATGCAGCTCCATGGTGCGTCAGATGCTATCTTATGCTGGGCTTTCCCCTCTACCCTTAAAGGGGCTGCTAGGAACTGGTACTCGGCGCTTAAGCCAAATACCATCTTATCGTTTGACCAGATGAGTCAATAGTTCATGGCCCACTTTATCAGTAGTCAGCATCCGCGCCAAGGTTCGGAGTCCTTAATGGCCATCAGGCAGAAGAAGGGAGAATCCATCCGGACTTACATTATCCGATTTAATACTGCTACACTAGAGATCCAGAACTTAGATCAGTCAGTCGCCATGGCCGCTCTCAAGGGTGGCTTTCAGAAGAACGATCTACTATTCTTCCTGAAAAAAAGTATCCCAAGGACTTTGCCGACATGCTGGCTCGGGCCGAAAGTTATGCCCGGGCAGAGGAGGCCTTCGAGGCTAAGGACGACGAAGTCGGCAGCAAGCGGTGAATCGACGGGCCAGACAGACCCGTCGAAGAAAGAAAGCGGACTGAAGCTCGATCGCATTCCCGGACTCCCCCTGGTCGTGGGCGAGTCCGGACTCCCCCTCAAGCTCGAAAGCGGGGAAGCCCTGATGGAAGGACACACCGAGGTTTTTCTCAGCGCCGAAGTTCTCCCCGACGACGACGATTTCACAACTACACCCCCCTTAACACCCCGAAGACTCAAGTATTGATAGAGATCCGGGAGCGACTTCCAAGACTGGAGAGAATGCATTCCCATCCTAGCAAGCGCAATCCCAATAAGTTCTGTCTTTACCATCGCGACCACGATCATGACACTGAGGAGTGCATCCAACTTTAGGACGAGATCGAAGAGCTTATCAGGCGAGGCAGACTAAGCCGATTTCTTCAAAGACGGCCTGAGGAGAAGGAAGATCGGTCAAGAGTATTACCGCCAAGTGAGAAAAACCTGCAAGAAGATCAGCTATCCCTTGGCATCATCAATACTATCTTAGGGAGACCTCAGCAAGGGGAGACCAGCGGATCCGAAGGATCGGTGAAGAGGCGGAGGATTGTGGAGCCCGTGGCCTTCACTGAGGAGGATGGTCAGGGAATCCAATTTCCACACAATGAAGTGGTTGTAATTTTCTTGAATATTGCTGACTACAATGTACGCCGCATTCTGGTAGATAATGGAAGCTCAGCCGATGTATTATTTTACGATGCCTTCTCAAAAATGTCCCTGTCTGATGATCGATTGGGGCCGATGAATTCTCCGCTAGTAGGATTTGCTGGCAATGCCGTACCAGTCGAAGGCATAATAACATTGACCGTAGCGGCAAGGCAGCGCCCGAAGCTGGCCAAAGCTTGAGTCGACTTCTTAGTCGTAAGGATCCCGTCCGTCTATAACGCGATCCTTGACCGACCTGGTCTAAATGCACTCCGGGCGGTAGTGTCAATCTATTATTTGAAGATAAAGTTTCCGACAAGTTACGGGGTCGGAGAAGTCAGAGGAGACCAGGCTCTGGCGAGGTATTGCTACTCGATCGTCCTGCATAAGGGAGATCAGCCCAACACTTATCTTGTTGATGGACTGGACATCCGCGACGACCTCACTGAAGAGCGGAGCGAGCCTATGGAGGACCTCGTCTCTGTGCCCTTGAATGACGAAAACTCGGAGCACGCGGTGCAGATTGGCTCTAACTTGGCGATCGAGGTTCGGGAGCAACTCATCACTTTCCTCAGAAGAAATACGGACATCTTCGCCAGGACCCCAGCAGATATGCCGGGGATCGACACCGAGGTCATGGAACATCGGCTGGCTATCAATCCGAGGCACCGGCCGATAAGAGAAAAGCTGCGCCACCATGCCCCGAAGAGGCAGAAAGCAATCACCGAAGAAGTAGGCAAGCTCCTCAAAGTTGGACTCATCCGGAAGGTTAACTATCCGACCTGGGTCTCGAACGTGGTTCTTGTCAAGAAAGCAAATAACAAGTGGAGGATGTGCGTCGATTTCAAGAAGCTGAACAAGGCTTGCCCGAAGGATAGCTACCCCCTATCCAGGATCGACCAGCTGGTGGATGCAACCATGGGCCATGAGCTCCTCACCTTTATGGATGCCTTTTCTGGTTACAACCAGATACGCATGGCCTTTGAGGATGAAGAGAAGACCGCCTTCATTACCAACCAAGGTCTTTATTACTACAAGGTCATGCCTTTTGGACTCAAAAACGCAGGGGCAACATACCAGCTTTTGGTTAATAAGATCTTCAATGAGCAGATTGGCCGCAACATGGAGGTGTACGTAGATGATATGCTCGTCAAAAGTCGAGCTTCAACAGACCACTTGGCCGACCTTGAAGAGACCTTCGGTGCACTCAGGAAGCACAAGATGAAGCTGAACCCAACCAAATGCGCCTTTGGTGTAACCTCCAAAAAATTTCTTGGATTCATGGTGTCGAGATGCGGAATCAAGGCAAACCCCCAAAAAATTTGAGCCATTCGAGAAATGACCACTCTAAAAATGATCAAGAAAGTTCAGCGCCTGACCGAAAAGGTGGCATCCCTAAATCGCTTCATCTTAAGGTCGGTCGAACGATGCATGCCCTTCTTCGAGGTTCTCAAGCGATCGAAGGACTTCTGCTGGACGGCGAAGTGCCAACAGGCATTTGAGGAGCTCAAAAACTACCTCGGCACGCTTCCGCTGCTGGCAAAGCCCGAACCTGAAGAAGAATTATTTCTGTATCTAGCTATCTCTCCGATGGTCCTAGCGGCAGTCCTCGTCAAGGAAGAAGCAAAGACGCAGCGACTGGTCTACTACGTGAGCTGAGCCCTGAGGGATGCGGAGATCAGGTACTCTAGGTTAGAAAAACTGACTTACTATCTCATAATTGCTGCTAGAAAGCTCCGACCTTACTTTCAGGAGCACACCATAACGGTCCTCACGGACCAACCAATAAAAGCAGTTCTCCACCGAGCAAACGCTTCCGGAAGAATCGCAAAATGGGCAATCGAGCTCACAGAGTTTGACATCAACTACCGACTTAGGCCGTCGATCAAGGCCCAGATACTAGCTGATTTTGTGCTAGAATGCACCATTCCAGTTGAAGCCGACCTTGAATCGAGCGGAACCAGCATCAGAGCGAGGTCGAACTTCAACGAAGCTCAGCTGTCGTGGCCGATCCTCCCCGAAGAGAGCGTCGGCCTCTCTGAAGATTCCTGGGCTCTACACGTGGATGGTTCGTCCAACTTCGCTGGAGCTGGTGCGGGGCTGGTCTTGGTCAGCCCCGAAGGAGTTGTCATTGAGTACGCGCTGCGTCTTGAATTCTCCATGACCAACAATGGGGCCGAATATGAAGCGCTGATCGCCGGATTAAAGATAGCAAGGGAATTAAAAATAGATCGGCTTCAAGTCTACAGTGATTCCCAGCTGGTGGTTGGTTAAATCGGCGGTGGCTACGAGGCATGGGAGGAAAGCATGGTGAGGTACCTTGGGAAAGTGAAGAATTTGATCCCGACCTTCGATAGTTTCGATATTCAGTACATCCCGAGGGTGAAAAATGCAAGAGCCGATCTTCTTTCCAAGTTGGCTGTTTCAACGCCAGCTGAACTGCCCAAAGAAGTATTTTTGGAAACTTTGAAGTGCCCGACCACAGAGAAATCCCAGGCCATCCTGCAGATGGAATTTGAGCCCAGTTGGATCGACCCGTTGATCGCCTACCTTCAAGAGAGGGTCCTTCCCCGCGATCGAAAAGAAGCTCGGAAGCTCAGGAATCAGGCCTCCCGCTACGTCTTATACGAAGGCAGATTGTATAAGAGATCGTACTCCCTCCCGCTGCTGAGATGTCTCTGACCTTCAGAGATCGACCTCGCGCTATGGGATGTGCACGAGGGACTCTATGGAAGTCACGTAGGAGTCAGGTCCCTATCGCAAAAACTACTCTGGCAGGGGTACTACTGGCCGACTTTATTTCGTGATTCCATGGAATATGTAAAGAGGTGCGACCGCTGTCAGAAGAACGTCAGCGTGCAGAGGCAGCCGGCATCCAAACTCACTCCGCTTAGTTCACCCTGGTAGTTTGCACAGTGGGGAATAGATATTCTCGGCCCCTTCCCAACGGCATCTAGGCAGCGAAAGTTCCTCCTGATCGCGATCGACTACTTCACCAAGTGGGTCGAAGCCGAACCACTCGCAAAGATTATCGAGGTTAAGATGCAGGACTTCATCTGGAAGTCACTAGTCTGTCGATTCGGCCTGCTCCGAACCCTCATAACCGATAATGGGCGACAGTTCGTCGGGGCGAGGTTCGTCAAGTTCTGCGAAGGACTAAACATCTCCCACCGCTTCACATCGGTGGCTCACCCATAGGCCAACAGGGAAGCTGAGATAACCAACCGGACCTTGCTGCAAGAAATCAAAGCGAGACTCGATAGGATAAAAGAGGCCTGGGTGGACGAACTCTACCATATCCTCTGGGCATACCGAACTACTCAGAGGGTGCCAACCGAAGAAACACCCTTCGCCTTGGCCTTCAGCACTGAGGCAGTTATCCCGATCGAGCTTAAGCTCCCTTCTGCACGAGTCGTGGGCTTCAATGAGCGGCACAACCCCCAAGACCTCAGAATCAACCTCGATCTTCTGAAAGAAAAGAGGGAGGAAGCCCACGTCTGGATGGCAGCCTACAAACAAAAGGTGGCTCGGTATTACAACTCTAGGGTTAAAAGCAAGACGTTCAGAGCAGAGGACTTAGTGCTCCGACGAGCCGCTGTCGCTCAGCCTCAGAGTCAAGGGAAGCTCGCCCCAAACTGGGAAGGTCCGTATAAGGTAACAAAAGTCATCTGACCCGAAACTTATCGTCTGAAGGAACTCGGAGGGATAGTGCTTCTCCGACCGTGGAACTCAGAAAATCTGAGGATGTATTATCAGTAAACTTTTTTTAAAAACTTCTTTGCTCTGCATTATTGATTTCTGGCATAAAGATTACGAGATGACAGGAAAGAAATGAGTAAAAGTAGCCCATTAGGAACAGAAGGAGAACCTCGTCCTAACGTGAGCAGATCAAAGACCTCTAAATCTTGGCTGCAGAAGATAAGGTCTCCCCCAGGTCAACATCGACCGCGGGAAATAAGATCCTACCAAAGTCGAAGGCCTCGTTCACAAAGAACGAGATGGGGGGAGAGGCGCGGACGACGGTCCGCATGTGCCCCCATAGCCCATTAGAAATAGGAGGAGGACCTCGTCCTAATGCGAGCAAAGTCGAAGGCCTCGTTCACAAAGGACGAGATAGGAGGAGAGGCACGGACGATGGTCCGCATGTGCCCCCACAGCCCGTTAGGAACAGGAGGACCTCGTCCTAATGCGAGCAAAGTCGAAGGCCTCGTTCACAAAGGACGAGATGGGGGAGAGGCGCGGACGACGGTCCGCATGTGCCCCCACAGCCGTTAGGAATAGGAGGAGGACCTCGTCCTAACGCGAGCAAAGTCGAAGGCCTCGTTCACAAAGGACGAGATGGGGGAGAGGCACGGACGATGGTCCGCATGTGCCCCCACAGCCCGTTTAGGAACAGGAGGAGACCTCGTCCTAATGCGAGCAAAGTCGAAGGCCTCATTCACAAAGGACGAGATGGGGGGAGAGGCGCGGACGACGGTCCGCATGTGCCCCCACAGCCCGTTAGGAATAGGAGGAGGACCTCATCCTAATGCGAGCAAAGTCGAAGGCCTCGTTCACAAAGGACGAGATGAGGGGAGAGGCGTGGACGATGGTCCGCATATGCCCCCACAGCCCGTTAGGAACACGAGGAGGACCTCGTCCTAACGCGAGCAAAATCGAAGGCCTCGTTCACTTTAGACGAGATGGGGGGAGACGGACGATGGTTCGAATGTGCCCCTACAGCCCGTTAGGAATAGGAGGAGAACCTCATCCTAACGCGAGCAAAGTCGAAGTTAGGAACAGGAGGAGAACCTCATCCTAACCCGAGCGACCGAATCAACCTCGGTCGGAGAGCTTCAACTTTCACTTCGACTAGAGATAAGATCGAAGATAACCTCATCCTGAGATGAGATCTCTCCTGAGCTTCGACATGGACCAGCACGAGGCTCAGAGAAAGACTTCAGAAGTCGTCATTTCTGCACTTTCTTCCTTCGATTTTCAAGCTCGAAAGTGGGGGACTGGTGTTGGAGATAAATCCTGCTCCCACCGAAGTCTAGTCCGATGCTTAGTCTAATGCAACCAGTAGCCGCAGAAAAGCTTCAGCAGACGGGTTTTAGCCGAACCCCCAGCGGTCGAGCTTCTTCTAACCCGTTCAGCCGGCCGAACTACTTAGCGGCCGAACTCCTTCTGACTCCTCAATCGTCGAGCTTCAGTCAGACTCCCGTAAGAGCTGAACTCTCTCCGCGTCGTTACAGCCAGGCACCTGCAGGAGCCGAATTCCCTCCAATGACCGAGCTTCTATGGAAGTCGGACTTCTCCAGCGGTCGGGCTTCTACGGAAGTCGGACTCCCTGCGGACTTCTTCAACGGACGGACTTCTCAATGGCCGAACTTTCATGAAAGCCGAACTTCTTATGACGGATTCCTGCAGGCGATCCTGCTACGGTTACACGATAATAACGATCGGCATTTATCGAGTCAATAACGATCGACATTTATCAAGTCAATAACGATCGGCATTGATCAGGATAGTTACGACAATCATTAATCAAGACGGTTACAACAAGCTCCCTCTATAAAAAAGACCCTCCGGATACACTTACGTCAGGTTCTAAAAATTCTTCTCTCCTTCTCTAAACTCTACCGAACTCCATACTGAGCACTCCATTCCTATTGGTTGGAGCTGACTTGATCGTCGGAGGATCTTGCCGAAGCCACTCTCCACCAGCTTCGGACGGAACTTTATTTTGCAGGTCCCCGGCGGCGATCCCATCTGTCTTCACTCCAGCAAATTCCAGCGACTATCAAATTCTACGTCAACAATGGACTTCATCGATGATGCGTAGGGCGAGTCTTTGTTTTTGTCGCTTTGGTTTTGGAGTATTTATTTGATAAGCTAAGCTATGGATTAATTTCTCGTTGTTTTATTTCGTGCTTGACTATTTCTTTTCGAGGGGGGGGGGGGGGGGGGATTGCCACACAGATTTATTAATAGAAGGGATTTACAGTGTGATATTTACCGAGTAGAGCAACCCATCTTGACAAAAGCAATGGGAAGCTACAGAAGAGAGAGAGCAACAGATCAAAACAATAGCATCAATTACAGGAAAACATCTCATTCCTTCCTTTAACTCATCCGTTCCGGCTCATCTTCCATGTCCTCCGGCTTCTTCTCACACCTACCAAAATCAGCCTCTAGTAATTACAACTCAGCAACATTTACCGTACTAGCTTGACTATTTCAAAAAGCACTGCCCGGGGACTATATATATATATATATATATTTTTTTTTTTCCTTATTTTGAGGAAATATAGATCGTGATTTTTGTGGCTCAATATTCCCAGATTTGAGCGTTGAATTGACGCTCCACGCTCAAACCCGGGAATATAGAGCCACAAAAATCACGGTTTATATTTCTCCAAAATAAGAAAAAAGTGAAGGAAAAAAAAAAAAAAAAAAATATATATATATATATATATATATATATATATTTTTTTTTTTTTCCTTCAGTTTTTTTTTATTTTGGGGAAATATAGACCGTGATTTTTGTGGCTCTATATTCCCGGGTTTGAGCGTTGAATTGATGCTTCAGATCAATGTTTCAGTCATGCCTTCAATCCTACCAGCGTTTTAAAAGAAAAGAAAAAAAAAATCAACAGCTAAAGGGCAACATATTCGCGGGAATATTTGAAAGCAAAAAGGCCATTGTTCTGTATTGCAAAAGACATTAAGGCTCTTATTTGCATTGGCACAAGTTTTTAACTTGATTCCGTGGGAGAATAAAACCAACGGCTATCTAATGGCCGTAATCGGTTGTTATAATTGAAAAATAATTGGGAATGACCAAAAATAAGATGATGACATTGTTTGATTAATTATCTTACTATTTACAGAATAAAATTTATTTTTCAAGATAGCAAATCTGAGATTTGATTAAAACAAGAAAATACTTTATCTGATGATGTCATCATATAATTTTCAAAGCACGTGTGAACGGAAGTGCGCAATTATGCATCCATGCATCTATATATTTGTATGTAATAAAAATATCATATATATATTTTTTTTTAAACCATGGTTTCTGTAGGTTTATGGACAGGTGCCTAAAATGATAAGTCCAGTATCTATGTTTTGTTTGATATGAAGGATAGATAGAGAAGAAATGATAGATAAAAGAAAGGATGGATGAAAGATCTATCCATCTTTTCATATGTTTGGTAAAATATAAAAAAATAATTAGAAATAATTTTTTTCTCTATTTGGTATAAAAATAATGAAAAGAAGGATGGTTGATATTTATATAATATTTTTATCAGACTATTTTTTAATAAAAATATTATTATTATTATTAATTTATAATATTTAGTTATACTAAAAAAATTAACAATATATAAATTTATAATCATTATAATCTATAATTATATAAAAATATTTAATTTAATTTTAATTTAATTTAATAAATAATTTCATAAATGAGTTATTAATGAATTAATGATATATTATTTATATAAATAACTAATTAATTTATAATTTAATTTAAATAATTAATTAGTACTATATAAAATAGTTAATAAAAATAGTAAATAATTATCAAAATTATTTAATTATAATTATCAAAATTATATATTAAAATTAAAATTATTAGTAATAAAATTTAATTGTATATGATTAATAGTATATATAAAAATATATATAAATAATATGAATGAAAAAATGAAAAATATTATAATTTTTTTAAAAAATTAATGAGTAATAATTTTATCAATACAAAAATTCACCTATCAATACTTCATATCTATCATTTCTTGCATTCTTTCAATTTGGAAGAAAAGTTAGGATGGATGGATAATTATGAAAGTAATTTTTTAAACTAAATAATGGATGAAGGCTATTCATTCTTTCAATTTCATCCATCCTTCCTCTCATAATTCCAATCAATTATAATATTAATCTTGATTTCTACAAAAATATTGCATCATTTAACTTGGTCAACAAGCTACCTATTGAACGGTCCTGCAGCATCAAAAGAAGAAAAATCCATGGCACGTAATTATTTGTATTTGTTCTCTTATAAGACTCTTTTGGGTGGTAAATGCACCTTGCAAATGATGTATTAGATTCATAATCGTTTTAATCTCATGGCCACGTTCGGTTGGAGCACTTGAGCTACTGTTGAGAATGGAAAAGACACCAATCTAAATTAACGAGGCGACACGTACAACAAACCACGTCAGAACCAAAACAGGCTTTAGTGGGCCAACGTCACCTCTTAAACCAATCCGAAGCACGAAGAAGACAATTTCAGGAAATCTGTGAGTTTTTTTTTTCGGTAAAATGCAAATCCGTGAGTTGACATCACTTTATGTGTCTTAGACGAAAACGTAATAGGCAACAAAAGGGCCTATAGTGGCTTACCTTTTTCTAGTCATGCTACCAACCAAATCGGAATAGATTACACGTTCATCTCGTAAAAGCTACGAGTCCATTTAGTTACGTATCATACTGGACAAGAAAAAAAAAAAAAAAAAAAAAGAGCTTAGAATTAGTTTACAGGACTAGTAAGCGCCAGTTGGTTCCAAGCCCTGTTTCGAATTATAACCAAAAATAAAAAGCCCTGCATCTGGAGCAGGTTTCAAAAGGAGCCCAGCAGCCATACCGCGTCAAGGTAGAAAGTAATCATATCATACGCTGAATGCATCGTCATGGCGGTGCACTGTATCAATTATCTTTTTTTTTTTTTTTCCTCTCACAAAAAGAAGACAAAGTCATTTGTAAGGCCATATGGTACCTACAGGATGGGACATAATTTCTCCGAGCGGAAAAAATACATTTTGTATCATAGTTTATCACATATTTTGCATCAATATTACAATCTAAAAATTTCCGGTCTTCCCCTCCTTATACCACTCTCTTTCTATATTATTATTATTATTTTAAGAGGCGAGAAATCTTCCACGTCGCCTGGGATGGGAACCCCAAATTAAACACGCCCCTTTAACCAAGCCGTGGGTCATGATCGAGGCGGTGTAAAACAAACAAATAATAATTGTTTGTAATTATATTCATTTATAGCTAGAGTGGGTCGCCGGAGCTGCAACTTGAGCGTTGGAATCGAAAACCAACGAGTCATTTCGGAACGTTTCCTTTTCCCAGCCATTAACTCCAACCCGTGCCATGGGATGCGGGTCGCCTCTGCGGGCCATCGAGCCGGTGTTATTGTTTCCAGTACACGCTAGATTATTCTCTAACCCTCCTCGCCACCTCTATAAAAAAGCCTTTCGCCGCTGAGGCTGCTCTCTTAAAAAACTCAAGAAAGGAGTGAGAGAGGTCGGTTCTAGCATCATGAGCACGGTCGCCCAAGGTATTGCCCAGGTGAGTCCCATGGCCAATGGGCAGAGAGGCAAGCAGCAGGCAAACGAGCGGCCAAGCTACTTCCAGATGCCTCTCCACTACCCAAGGTATACCAAGGCCGACTACGAGACGATGCCCGAGTGGAAGCTAAACTGCCTTCTTAGGGAGTACGGCCTCCCCGTCAACGGCGACCTCGACTATAAGAGGAAGTTTGCCATGGGTGCCTTCATCTGGCCTTCCTACTGATATACATATATACAGAAGAGGACGTGACAGAGGGCAAACGGGTGAAGGTCTCGTAGTAGTTTCTTCTTGGTAGATGGCTTGATGAATGTATCGTATATCTGGTGCAGACACTTTGTAACGAGTGGTGAACTTTTTGTATAAGGTTTGCTTGAGTCAATTGCTGTATTATGCTTAAAAGTAATAATAGTAGATTGCATCAGTAGAAAAATCAAAATTTTTGGGGTTATTAAGCGCGCGCTCTCGCTCTCTCTCTCTCTCAATCTCTCTTCTAGCATGAATTTTATGCTAGCTTTTGTTTGCTAATATTTTTCAGCAAAGATTAAGATAGGCATATATATCATAACTACCAACCATTCTGCTCGCTCAATTATGAGGTTTGCGTCAGCGTTCAGTGAATGATGGAGCTGACTAGCTTCGTAAGTATGGTGAATGAAGCCGCAAATGCCCATAAAAAGGTCCAAATTAGAGCCCACCAAAGTCAGAAGATAGTCTTGACTATAAACCATGCTCAGTCGATCCTGCCAAAAAGACATAGAGAGGCATAAATAGGCATGCTTTTTCTTCAACTTTATTCCATGTATATTTTATGGACTCGCATACCATATCAACAAATTTGTGGTGCAGACTCAAGACAGTCATCGTTGCATAAATTTATGGTAGGACTAGTCCTTCGGATTGGCAAACTAGGCCATCGACTAGAGGTTGCACCCCTCTAAATAGAGGAGGTTCTCTTCTGTGTTCTTCGTTTGAGAGGTGTTTTCCAGCTATTTATAACAGATCATTCTTGTATCATTTCTTTCAAACAATCGGCCATCATGATTCCAAATAAAGTAGATCATTAGATGAAGTTATTTTTAGCTGTACGCATACCCCGTTTAAATTGCTTCACGTTGGGATCCTCCGCATGCTTGTATATTACAGTTTTCCATCTAATGATAAATTCGTTTCATTCAGCAAAGCTGTCTTTTACAAGAAGAAATTATACGAAAAAGTTACAATCGGATGCAACTAAGCAATTCAGGTAATTTGCAAAGAACATAAGTCTTGTGGGAAAAGTAATGTGAGAAATATTGGCCAAGGATATTGTTGAATGATTTGAATTGAGATTTCACTATGGTGGGTTGAGTTGATTTTAAAAGATCGGATAGGCTAGTGAACCGGACAAGATGAATACAAGATCATTACAGTCAGATCTCCCTCACTCTCTCTATCTTCTTCTTCTTCTTCTTCTTTTTTCTTTTTTTTAACATATACAGACCTGGTAAGTGAAACCTACTTGTAAAAAGTAGCACTATGTATAGATGGAGCAGAAAACCCAATCAAACCTCATTGAATCTAATAAATTGCCATCTCAAGTTTGTCTAACAAATAATATCATATGAATGATAATTATGCTGGATAAACATATTAGAAGGTGCCTCTCATGCTTACCAAGAAAAATTAGAGAGTGCCACATGACTAGCTGGCATTTCTTTCATAGATGCTGTAGGTGATGAGAGCCCAATGAATGGAGAAAGAAGAGGCATTTCATGGAGGATGCAAGGCATGAAATGTGGGGAATTCCGTCTCTGTTACAGGATTACAACAACTTGCAGCCTTTTCTGACTTCTTTGACCAAGCCCCCTACCAACTTCACTTCTCTATCGCTACTAGTGCACGTACTGGCCCAGTTGATAAAAATATAGAGGAATAGCACCACCCGTCGAGAATCATCCTTCCAAGTACCACAAAGAATGTGCTCCTTTTGAGGAATATATATATATATAAATGGATAGTGTTCTTTTCTTCTCCTTTCTTTCTAATTTTTGATGATAAAGAAGCAAAAGAACCCACCCTACCTTTATTAGTGAGCATGGTGAAAAGAGAATTACAGTTGGGACAAGATATCATGTCCCAGAGCTGACGACCGTATCAAGAAAAAATAGCAGAGGTAAAAAGGACTAGAAACATTTAATTAGCTTACTAATGAAGCAATACTGAATACCGCTTAAAGTCTAGTCTGAGCTCTCTCTGAGGTGGACTAGAAGCTGAGGTAAGGGACTCTGCAACCGACTCTCCTTTTTCTTGGATGTGGAAACAAAACAGGATAAATCCTCCTTGATCAACAAGCCCGGAGAGAAATTTCCAAGGAAATGTGGTATAACTGAATAGACCTTGGGCTAAGTAAGGACCGCTACAGGAGAATAATGGATGGAAGCATCCGAATGTGAAGCCAAAAATAACGTTGCTTGTCACCATCTGGATGCTTAAGGTACTATTCTTCCAAAGCGGGGGAGAATTTTCTGATCGCAAAGAGATGATCGGCCATTAAAGAGCTGCAGTCCTTGAGAGGCGCGCAACAGATGCGGTGGAGGAACGCTTGTTCAAAAAAATCCTGGCGTTGCTTTCTCGCCAACAAGCCCATGCATTAGCCCAAGGCAACATAAGCATCACAGGCTAGCTGCGGAGATTTTGGAAAATTCCTCCTCCTCCAATTGAGGCAAACGATATCAAAACTAGATTGAGTCGAAGCACGACGACTGATGTGCAGCGAGCCTTCCAAATTTATGAGAAGAAAAAGCAGCTGGAAGAAAAATGTGATCTACCATCTCCGATGCTTGTTGACAAAGGATTCATCGTCCGATACTCCTTCCCAATTTCCTTTCCAGCACATCTCTTGTATGGTTATGCAGGTACCTCATGATTAGCTATTGTAATCGAAAGAAATGTGATAAACTAGATATTTTCTTCTAACCTAATTGGAATTAGTGCGAAATCTCCTTCTAATGTCATCATTGTTGACTAATAAAATAATGCTTATATCGTATTATTTGGGAGCATTTTTTTTTATTTTAAATTTTTTTTTTTGGGGAGATGCTGTTCTGCCGTTCCTTATTGATTGATTGGAGAAGGGTTCCATGTACGCGGTATGGGAGTGTAAACAACCCAGGGTGGCCAGCAACATACATGTTGAGAGGATATGGTTGGTTTGACCGAAAGGGTGAGGCAACCCACTCTCTCCCTCTCTATATCTCTCTCTCTCTCCCCCTCCTGAATTTATAGATATCTTTTTTTTATCACCTGAATCTTGAGCGCATTCTATTCTACCTAGAAAATTTAAAAATTAAGATTAGCAACGCCGAAAATATTACCGTACAGATTTTAAAAATAACATCATCATCGTTATTATTATTTTCATTCGATGAAACCTGTGTCATTATAATAGACATTCAATATTTAGTATTGTATCATGTTAAAAAAAATTATATTCTACAATATCAGCGGTACATTATAAATATAATTTAAAATAAAATAAAAAAATATATATATTCTATATTATATGCACCATGATGTAGTACACCGTATAAACAATCCGATGAGGAGGATGAAGATCATGGATGAGCCATAAAGGAATTCATAAAAATAAAAGAATTTAATTGGTATGGTATATTTGATGTAGAATATAATTTTTTCTAGTGCCAACTTAGAAAATATTTTTGAGTTATTTTAATCATTTGATGGTTGACATGGACGGTGAAGGGCTAGGACCCCTGCCGCGAGGGAGTAGTCGACATTAATTACCATCATCGAGGAATTGATGACTCCAGCTGGTTCGTTGTACTTCTATCATCGTAGATGATGCCTTCAATCATGATAGATGATTCCGGGTTGTCGCTCCTTCCGGACGGGCATTACGAAGCCTTCTGGAACGATCTCAGCGATGACAAAGAACTCTTTTAATGTTGGCCCCGTCCACCAGCCGAGGTTCGACTGCCCTGATGGGACCGCAGAGATTCTATCACGCAACCGTGGAACGTTGCAATATGAGCTCCGGTCTTGTGATGTTGTTCACCTATCCTACAAGTGATGAGGAATTCGCGTGGATCAATTTATTTCATGGCTTAGACGGCATGGTGTCTTAAAAACTAGGTAATTGCACGCTAAACCCTGTCCACGTATTGTGGAACTTGGTTTGGCTTGCCAGTTCAAACGAACTGCCAATCACCACGGATTCCCCCAATGAAACTGTGGATCAGATCCAATGGAAGTAATTCCCAGACTCGAAGTTATGGTCTTACGTCCAGTCACATTCATAACATACCAACCCAAGAAGAAAAGTCCTCCCTTTTTTAAAAATTTTAAAATCACCTTATTGGCTAAAAACATATTCGCAGACTAATTTCTCGTAGTAAATCCAAGCGACTTCACCATCCAGATGCCGATGGTCAGGGAGTTATCTTGAAGCTGTTTGGGACTTTTGAGCAATTCGACTCAAGCAGGGCCTGGCCCGGCCCATCTACACGGACCGAAGGATTTCGTGAGCTCCAATTGACATTTCATCTTGAGCCCAACGGAAGCCCATCTATTAAACGGCCCTTGATCGTGCGTCTTCCTGCTTCTCTATCCAACCAATTTTCCGTTGTACCAGTTGTAATAAGAGAAATTTGGATTACCATCTTTCCTTTGCTTCAACGTATGGTGGTTTTTTGTTTTGACGCTGGTCTTAGGATCTTAACGCCTATTTCGATCAAGGTCATGGCAATCGTAAGTTAGACCACTGGGCCTAACTAAAAAGTACGAGCCAAGGATGCATTCCCATATCGTTGTCAACCATAGACCAAAGCAATGAAGGCAAATGTTATAGCTCTATAGCTTCTTTTATTTCTATAGAGTTAACAACTTAAGCTATATATGGATGAGACATGATAAGATAGATCTTGTTATGCATACAGGAGGACAACTCCTTCGCAACCATGTCCGATAATTCGCATCCAATCTATCTACCATGGTCCAGCTATCAGCATCCATTCGATCCTCAAATCTCAATCATTCCCATCTTCGGCATCTTTGATGTCATCCCCTCTCGCCCCCTTTTCATTAGTTGAGTGCTCTCACGAATTGCCAACCTGCTTTTGATGTGCAGATTTGTTCAAGAGGTAGCCACATCAATCCTTTATTTTCAACCTGCCTGCCTATTGACCACTTGGCATCAAGACTAGGATGTGACGTCAACTTCGCACACGATACGAAAAGAAAGCTTTGTTCTATTTTGGAAAAGTAACGAATTCATATCAAAGCATGTTTGAGTCAACAATAGAGGTGGAAAGTTTCTCTGTATAAAATTGAGATTGGGAGGATGTGCAAATATGAAAGCTATCCAAAATCATCCATTGGATGGATGTCTACTAGAACAAATGATGTTGATCTAATATCCTGTTAGGTTTGATATTAGTTCGTTGGATCTTGGTCTAGCCTAATTTACTTGGTCCTAAGTTGTATTGTCTCCTTGCCAATTCAAGGATCTCAAGAAACGTATTCAAAGCTTGATTTAATGAATCGCCTGTTTTAACATTGCTGTGCAAAAGCACCAAAAAGATAAGAGAGTAACAAATCAAATCTAGATTATTTGTCTTTCTTCCCTTGGAAAATCTTCATGTATAATTGTTTAAAATGTTATACTCGGATAAATCATTTGTATTATTTTACCATATATCTATGTTTTATGGATATACATACATATATATATATATACCAAGAATTTTTACAAAAAAAAAAAAAAAAAAATGAAGAGGCTACTACTTAATTGTCACGTTTATAGAAAATAACTATATTTTTAGAAATGACTTTTTTAAAAAATTATAATGGACCATCACATTCTACCCTCTTAACTAATTACAAGAATATTTTCGAGTGTGCGTTACCTCGTTTTATCCATGAAATCATAACAATGATGATTCAATGCACTTCAAAGTGTAGACCGTTGTTGCAGAATCATAACAATATATGAAATCATATGCTTGGGAAGGAAATCATGACTATTTCTCAAAAAAAAAAAAAAAAAAGACTCTTCCCTTAACTCTGTGCTATCTAAGGCCCTTCTAATATCTGCTAGGTGGGATAACATTTGTAATGAAAATTTCACCAAGGGCCGTCAAACGCTTGCCAGCCTGATCAATTTGTTGCTGAGACAGGCTCCCTAGCGTTTACTTCCGAATGCATATTTAGTATTACGTCGATTATTCATCAAAAAAAACTTTAGATATGTATATAGATCTAAAAATTAAAATAATACCTTTATGAATGAAATCCAGTTGTTACACCTCTATTTATAGCCCATATCTGTTCGGTCCTCTTGTATTAATACGTGGACTTCTGGGAGCTAATCTTCTATTTCATATAAGCATTTCGCTTGCTCATTTTTCCTTAAAAAAAAATGTAGTTTGGGGCCGCAGGGGGGGGGGGTGTTGGAAAACGATGATAATATGAAAATGGACTATTCCTACAAAATTTCCTCTATATCATTATCTTTCACATTCTCTAAGCATTTCGATATGCAAAACTTATCATAATTTCTAAACATCCATTGTACTTTGTTGAACTGGATAAAACTCAAAATACTAAATCCTCACACTTCTTCCGTTGATCGGGTAGACTATTAATATAATACTGACCAGTCCGAACAGCACGTATGCCGTTATCCATTCCGACTCCTCCAGCGTTTGCAGACATGGAGAGCATAATATCGTTGTCCGGACTCATCGAAATAGCGAGATGATCATCGGATTCAGTGGCCTTTGGTTTTCTATGCGACTGATCTGCTGCCACATGCTGCAGAGCAAGTAAAAAAAAAAAAGACTTCAGCCATGTACCCTCCCACGCCCCAAAAGCAGCCATCCCACCCCAAAAAAAACTTGGGAGCATGAAGATATTTTACTCCTTCAACGGAAGATATTGTTCTCAAAAAAATATATGGATAAGAAATCATTTTGCTCTTTATTGTCCAAAGAGTTGGATAAATATTAAGTAGTGGATTCACAAGAGCGTGTGCCAAATATTGAACGTTCTATGAAACCACCTCTTGGCATAACATTGGGAACCAATCATATGTCGACGTTTCCATGTTTGAAAATATTTCTCTCGTGATGGACGTTGGTTTAGATTGATCGGAGATGCCTGGATTCTTTTTCATACCTCAAATAGGACTTATGATTTGCTGAGCAATTGGTATGACAAAAATATAAGAGAAAGGAATTGAACAGATTTGCTAGAAGAAAAAGGAAAAGGAAGTCGACTCCTTTCCAAATGAGACAGACCTGAGCCACTTTGTTGATGATACGAAGATGCCCACCACCAACTTTACAGGTCACTCAAACTCCACTGACGGGAAAGTGACCCTCCACTCCGAGTCTCTGGACCTCAATGTACGAGTAGGTTTAACCTCAAAATTGTGGACCACTCAAGATCTATGCAAAAATTAATAGGTTGAATCTTTATCCTGAACCACTCCACATTCATGTGTGAGAGCCAAATGATCATTCGCTCCTCGGGCAAAATTAGAGCTGTACCCATGGATGATCGATCAAAGGATCGCTCTCCGCAACGAAGGATTTTGAATCTTAAAAATCTTAGGAGGAGGAACACTTGTAGGAGGAAATATGCTAGGGAAATCTTTGTTCTTCCCGATATTATGCAAATTGGAAGTTATTTGAAGATAATTTCTTATCCTAGTAACTCCTTTTTAACTTCCTATAAGAGCGACAAGTGGCCAAACAATGACCTTCCAAGTGTTATGACATAAATAAATAACAAAATTTTGATCGACCTAATATTTGACTATTTAGCATGGTTGGTTGATGACGGGTTAATTTAGGGATGTAAATGTGATCATTTTTCCATTCAAGCGTACGAGCTTTTTGTTTAACAACTAACGTTATATATTATGATTAACCTTTGCCTTTCATATATGGGAACTAAGGACCGAGCCTTTTATCCCTTCACTAGTTGCAGGCTCTCTGTGGGGGCGGAATAGATTCGTCCCGGAGCACCTGTGATGATGCGAACCCATGGGTAACGTTTTGGTAACAATTACGTGGTCTTTGATAATGCTGAACTGCTTCTGAGTTTGCTTTGTATTAAAGCCAGCCTGCCAACCTGCCTCTCATGTGAAGGTGATTTAATTAGCATCAGATGCTGGGGTGGGTGGAATCTATTCTGCTGCTTGCTGACAGGTATCAATTGTAAGCTTAGAAGCTTCCTCACGATGTGTGCATCATTTCATTCATTGAAACGTCCATAAATTCAAATCTCAACAAACTTATCCGTTTACTATTGAACGCAGAACACCCGTCCCTGTTGATAAACAGACGCACGCAAATTATTTCGTCTACCATATTAAACTCATGTCTAGACTTGGTTGGAATATGAAGTGCCAATCTACTAAGAGCTGAAGAGATGGTGAAATGATGGACAAGTATGTTGCTGGAGGAGACGGTGGACAAACGATCCTTAAGATTCCTAGGATGTCATGCATAAATCTCCTTCTAATTGAATCTTAATATTGCATCCCCCACCCACCCCAACAAAAAAGCAACAAAGCATAGAAAAAACATCGATCACTGTTTAAGATGCCTAGTTTCCTGGACAGGCACGCAGGAAAATAGCAGAGCCAGATATAGTTTAATGCAGATTATCACATGTGCAGCTACGGTTGATTAAATACTTCAATGAGCTTTTTGTTGATATGGTTCTCATGACTAAATCCTTGAAAAACCCCCATAACCTGCAACGTGTAATCATTTCAGTCAATAATATATTTCCTGCGAAATTGGAATCTTATTGCTCGGCGGTATCAAAACTTGATAGATCAACAAACTAGTCAGACTCACAATTGATGTCTATTATTATTGCTCCATCCAAACCACCTACATATGTTGAACATGACCAGGGTTGGGACCTAACACGGGGGACATATACCAATTAATAAGGATATTAATTAAAGGACCAGTTTTAGTGGTGCCATACCATAAGGAAACTTAACGCCTAGTCCCCTGTTTGCTCAAAACAGAGGACTATTGATACACTCAGATTTGAACCAATTAGCAAGGACGCCAGCGAGCCAATCTAGGGCTGCAAACAAATCGAGCTATTCGCAAGCTATTCGATATCGACTCAAGTTCAAGCTCAACTCGACTCGGTTATTATCGAGTTCGAGTCGAGCTCGAGTAGAAGGATACTCGATTCGAAAACTCACGAACCTACTCGAATATATATATTTTATTAATAATATTATTTTTATTTATAATATATATATATATTAATATATATATTATTAGTAAGATAAGGTTTGATTTCAAGCTCGAGTATGGTTCGGTTTATATTCGAGTCGAATTGAGTCGAACTCGAGTCTTATCTATTTTTCATCAAGCCAAATTCAAGCTTGAGATATTAAGACTCGGTCGAACTTAAGCTAAATTTCGAATCCGAGTATTTTGAGTCAAGTCTAGCTCGAACTTTCAATTACTTGATTCGATTGCACTCCTAAGCCAATCGACAGGTCCTATTCCGCTTGAGTTAGGTCACTATGTGAATCTCTCTTCAAAAGTTTTGATATGCTTTAGACAAAATTGCCCACCCCTACCATTTAGAAAATGATTGTCTACTATTTTAATATATATCCATGTGTTGAGCCTATTCAATATTTCCAAACTTTTTTTTTCAATCTTTCTTTCTTTCTTTATTTTTTCCGCAAGAAAGAAGGAGGGGGATAATCCCATTTCTTTTTTTTATCAAATATCAAAACTACAAGAAAGAAAGAGACGGAGTGCAACAATATAGAAGAAAAAAAGAGTTGGAAAAGCTCCAAATTTTCATACAATTCATCCAACAAAGATCCCCAATTCAAATTTGAAATACTCCCACATAATATTCATACTTTGAAATTTAAAACTTAAATGACAAAATAAATCCACCGTTGCTATCAAAAAGCACGAAGAAATTAATTGCGCAACCTGGAGAAAATATGGCTGGAGCATTGAAGCGGCTCAATATTTTCTCCGCACATGCACAGCACATGATTTTGTCGTGTATGAATACGGCACGAAACCCCATCACTAGATTTTCCGCCTGTCGTCGCACTCTCGAAGGACTACTTTTCCGGTCATTCTGCACTCTTGCCATCCTGGCATGGTTTTGTGGCATTCCAGCCCCTGCCAAGCGTATATCATCTTTTTAGCTAGAAAGCCAGCCACGGACCAACCATGCGAAGGCAAAACACTGCTGAAAGAAACGAAACGGACCGCGCCCTTTTGCACCAAAGAATAATCTAGTGTTCGAAGGTAGCCGTTGGGCCTCACGATTGATTGAGAGAGTAGGGACAATTGGAACTCGGGAGCCTTCAAAGGCTTCCAGAAATCCGTTATACGTGGGTTATGGTTCCCCACAAACTCTATACCTTTCTTTGCCTCACCGTCACACCCCCCCCCCTCTCTCTCTCTCACAATAACGGTGGCTCGCACATGCTGAAAGCGAACGGTGCTAAGAGGAGTATGAACTTTTTGAAGGTGGCCGGTTGCTACCTTAAAAAGAAATGCTGACAAGCAACAATACTACTTTCCTGTGACCCTGTCTCTCCGCATGCAGTGACTAAATTACCCTTTCAGGTAAAGGTGACACAAGTTTGATAAAAAATCTCCTTGTTCCTTGATCATGGCATGCTGCTTAATTATGAGTGGTTACGGAACATAATAATCAGGTTGTTCAGAGAAAATTTGTGATGGGTTTTCATGGTCCATTTTCAGATATCTAACTGGTGGTAAAGCACGATAGCAGAACAAAGAACAAAATCAGGAGAGGCCTGTCGTGGAATCATATTAGCCGCCTCGCAAGAGATGCTCATGTGACCGGTTAATCATATGGATTAAAACGTCATTGGGATTTCTAGATATAACTGATGATGATTTTTTAAGTCGTCTAGCTTGTAATCGATTCTGGGAAACAATAACAGCATATATGTTGAGAAAATTAAGAGCTTGGTATACGTACCATGCCCAGATGGATGAGATATGCATACACAAATTTTACAACAGCATGGTTGCATAATTATAGTGGTACGGCAGAGATATGCTATAATTATAAGGATTGATCAACTATACGAAATCATATACATACATGTATGTATATATACGTATATGTATGTATGTATGTATGTATATATGTATGTGTATATGCGTGTGTGTGTATATGTATGTATATGTATATATATACATACATATATGTCATCATTCATTTCCTTTACAATATAAGTAAACTTAATTAGTAGAATTAGCGTGCGAAACAAATTTAGTGGTTTCAGCGGATGATACGGTACTAGATTCCCTCGTTAAGGGTTTCTACCATGTTATATTATGTATGCAAATTTTGGATATCATTTTGCACGTGTTTTACCCTAGGTGTGTGTGGGGGGTGTGGAATATGAATTGTACTGTATGATTGATAACATGGGCATATTGGTGGTCACATCCTGTGATAACAAGTTAACATGTTAAACATCAAGAATCAACCCAAAAAAAAGGGAAAAAGATATGAATTGTACTGTTTTGAGGCTGAGATGGAGGGTAAAAATATGACAGGAGACCTTAGTGAAACTGCAATCTCCACTGCCGCTATCCAAAATTGCATCATTTTGTAATTTTGTATGCAAGTCATTCTTTTCCATCCAAAATATTACATTTCAACTAGAGGGCAAAATTAATGACACATTAAAAAGGTTTAGGTTGTGACGAATGGCAATTACATCTCCTCTACAAAACATGTGGATGCCGAAGAGAATCTATTGCTCAAGAAAATTAAAATTAATTAGATCTAAATATAAGAAATGATCAATCTCAAATATAGGATGATTTGTAGATAGTTTCAAGAAGCTAAGTATTAGTCTTATCTCACCGTATATCATATAATGTGATTGTAATATTAGACAATCTAAATTATTTTCTAAAAATATCAAAACATTTTATGTAACAATACCTTTTTTATATTTTCAACCTCCCAGTGATTGCATCTGGACTAAATTTTTATTCAACAATAATTGGATACATCTCCTCCTCTACCTAAATAATACATTATGTAAAATTTTGATGCTATCATTTTATTTACGTGGGAAGAAGGGTGATAAGACAACAGCAACGAAACTTTTCGGCTTATGCATGCATAGCATTGTAAGTAGGTTCAATACTTATCGAGAAAAATTAATTTCTATATTTTATGCATCATATGGCCATATATGCTAGCAATCATAACTACTAATTTTTATAACAATCCATCAAAATATATATTCGATAAATAAGGATCATAAGAATAGCAATTATGATTGATGATATATTCGGCTACATAGCATATGCAGTGTAAAAGAAAAAAAAATTAAAAAAAAATTTCTTTTAATTGAGTTAGGATGCCATCCGACCAATTCTACATTATGTAAAATTTTGATGCTATCATTTTATTTACGTGGGAAGAAGGGTGATAAGGCAACAGCAACGAAACTTTTCGGCTTATGCATGCATAGCATTGTAAGTAGGTTCAATACTTATCGAGAAAAATTAATTTCTATATTTTATGCATCATATGGCCATATATGCTAGCAATCATAACTACTAATTTTTATAACAATCCATCAAAATATATATTCGATAAATAAGGATCATAAGAATGGCAATTATGATTGATGATATATTCGGCTACATAGCATATGCAGTGTAAAAGAAAAAAAAATTAAAAAAAAATTCTTTTAATTGAGTTAGGATGCCATCCGACCAATTCTAGGCAGGGTTAGGTCACAGAGCATCTCCGGTTGGCTCGGGCGCACAATCTTCGCTGTATGCTACACCAGATGGACGGCCCGATCTGTCCATCGAAGTCTTCAGTATTCAGGGCCCCACAGCCAGAGAGGAGACCCACGTGGATGCTGCGGGCCCAATAGCGGGAAGACAGCTACCAGGTGGCCAGGCTGGCTCCGGAGCGAGCGTGATCGGACGTTCACGTGGGTGGGCCCCGCGGGGAGCGGCACAGCGAAGCCCAGCCGGCAATTTCGTCGCCCCGCCCTGCCATCTTTCTATAAATATAGGAACGCCTCGAAACCCTAGAAAGCGTTACGGAGAAACAAATAGTAAAGGAGGAGAAGTACTAAGGCGACAGAAAAGAAAGCCAAGTGCATCGCCTGGTCTCGTGTCTTCTCTTCTCCTCTCTCTATCTAGGGTTACAGAGAGGGAGAGAGATCCAGGGTTTCCAGATCTTCGATTTCTTGAACCGAAGGCGAGATATGGCGGCGATGCCTAGAGTTCCCTTTGGTTTGATGGCCGTCGCGGCCCTTATCGTCTGCATTGTCTTGCCGGCCGTCCAGGCCCAGGCTCCGGCCCCGGCGCCGACCAGCGATGGTGAGCCAAATGTCCCCAAATCTTCGTTCTTATACCTTTTTCCTATGATTATAAAGATTATTTTTTTCCTTCCATTTTTCTAAGAAGGTTTAGATTTTTATGTTTCCCAGCCTTCTTTGTGGTTTTTTTGATGTATCGTTACCGTGTTTTTAGTATCTAAATCATTTTGGTATATGGTTGTAGTATCGGTTCTGTGAAAATTACTTTTTTGCTGGTATGAAATTTGAAGAATATTACTATTATTTAAGCTGTATTAGGAATTTTAGATCTTGATATGATTTGTAAACCTTTCTGGTGCTGATTTCTCCTTGATAATTACATTTCTTTGGCAACCAAATATTACCTTCAAAGATTATATTGGGAATCGCGATGGTATTTTAAGGTGGAAAAAAAAAAAAAACTGTAATGAGTATTGTTGTGACGTGTTCTACACCCTCAATGAAGGAATGGGATCCAGTTTTGTGGTTATGTTCTACACCATCAATGAAGGAATGGGATCCAGTTTTGTGGTTATGATGACAATGTTGTTCGGTGTTTTCTCCTAAACAGTCGGCTTTGCCTGTTTGGTGTAGATGGTGACTCCGAACCAACAGAATTGTTCTAGGCTTTAGTCTTAATCTAGCAATCTATATACCCTCTTCGATTCGATTTGCTAGTCCATGTCGAAGTCAGCTGTGAAGGAGTCCGACCAAACTATTTTGGATAGAGCTCGTTTTGCTTGGCTTTGACTGGCGATTTCTACCTCTGAAGGATCTATTTGTATGCAAAGCAGTTGGCAAAAATTAAGCAAGGAAAAAAGAAAAGAAAATTCTTATGCTCTCTGGGTCGCTGAAGAATTTGATGATTTGTAAAATCGGTGAATCAGGAAAATCATTTATCTGCTGGTGTGCTTGGTTGAAGAAATGTGGAATATTTCTTTCTTTTCGGCATCCACTGAAAGCCCTTTTTCATATTTTTCATGTTATTATCTGAGGTAAATAGCCAGAGAAACTGGTATTCTTGACCCATTTCAAAGAATCCAAGAAAACAATTTGTCGGTGTAGGTTCTTTCTTGACATCAATGAATGCTTCAAATCCTGCACAACCTATCCAAACTGATGTCTATCATGCTTTTCGCCAACCGTCCTCCATTTCCAGGGACTCGGACCATCCAAGATGCGGTCTTCAGCTGTTGTAGAATTACGAGGTATCTACCTCGTTAAGTTTAAATTGATGGTTTTGAATAATTTGTTTCTTTGCTACTCCACAGGGACGTCGATTGACCAAGGAATTGCCTATGTGCTGATGCTGGTGGCCCTAGTCCTCACCTATCTTATCCATCCCTTGGATGCTTCATCCCCCTACAAGCTCTTCTAAGCCATTCCATGGACGGTTCTGTGAGGAAAGGGTGAGAGCATGGTAGACCTGGTGGTTCATTTTGTTTTGATATTTTGTGCTTTGGGATTTAGACATCTGGTTGTATTGTTTTACTTGCCTTTGTTTTAGCTGGATTCTTTTTTTCATGCATTTCTCCATCCAAATTCCTTCTATCTCCCCATCTCGTAGTTCAAGTACTCCTTATCGACCAGCAAACGTGTGCGCGCATCGATGCCTTACGGTTTGGTATCATCAGGTGTGGTTTCTGCTTGTGGACTGAAACATGTTTGTCTTGCATCTATAAATGCTAAATGCCTCGTGGCTCAGTGTCATCCAGGTGTCACTGGCACTGCTGATTGCAGCGCCGCCTGCATATGTGACACAGATCCAGCGATTTTTAATCATTGTGTCTATATAGGCTATTCAGCATTTTACTGGTGTACAGAGTTATCCTGGCAGCAAGTAGTTTTTTTTTAATGGTTGTAGGCCCTACGACAGGGAAATGATATGATAAAATTAAGAAAAATTGCCATTTCTGTATGCTTTTATATTTAAATGATTTAATTTACCTTTTATTGACTTTAATCGTTGAAAGGAGACATTTGTCAGACCAACCTAAGCCAATATCTAATACTACTGCAATCACTTACCTAGTTTAGCTGAGATATGCAAGTTAGGACATTCACTCGCTCCATGCCTTTGGAGATTTCGTCTTTAAAATCTATAAATTGGTCATCCAGCATGAACAGAGAACTGTTAATGTGCTAGGATGCTCCATAACATTTATGAAACATCATGATGGATTACCGTAACCTCCCAAAATCCAAACTCCACCATCCCCCAATACTCAAATCCTACTCATTCTGATTTTTATTCCAGCCAACCAAACACATGATCACTTCGATTTTGGTCGTAAATCAAATGCAACCCAAACCCAAAATTATTCAAAGCAAAGATTATGAATGAAATTATGATTGAATGCCTGTAGCAGCATGGTCCGCACTAGCATGGATGCTAAGAAACCTTTTATGGAATGCTTGATTCGCGATCGAAATCAAAATCAAAATAAAAATAAAAATTAAAATAAAAATTAAAATATTTAGTTAATGATTGAAATATATGAAAAGTTGAACCTATAATAATAATAAAAAAATAACAATAAATAAATTTTAAACAGATTAGCTCATTTTTATTTCATTTCGAAATCAAAATCAAAATAAAACTCTCCACGGTTGAGATCGCCATCCATTTTCATTTCAATTTCAGACTCCTATTCCCCTCAACTCCCTCCGACCAAGCACCCTAGCATCTGCAGCCCATTAACGAGTTACATCAGGTGACTTTAAAGGCCTAAGACAAAGGCCCACCCATCAGCAGACCTATGTCACAAGTAAGAAACTGTAGCCATATAGATGCAGAGGGGCTTCACCTTTATTCCATTGAGTTATTCCAGTAGATGCCTCCGTCAACATCATAATTTTTTGCAGTCGAAGAACATGAAAAACATGGAACTGAGAAACAGCATTGCATATGACAAAAAAAACACATTCACAAAACCACCCTATAGAATTTTGTAAAATAAGAAAACTATTAGACGTGATCTCGGCGAAGTGATGCTGAGCTTGATCGAGGTCTGTTTTTATTTTTAATTTTTTCCAAGAATAGCTTGCAGCTTTCTGCAGGGAAAACTGCTAAGCTGTTTAAGGCACCTCATACCTTCTCGGTCAAGATATTTGTTTCGCTGACCCCACATTCCTTCAAAATCTTTAGCGCATCCGTCTTCGTCAAGGAACGGCCCCTTCGGGGGTGTTGGGTAAGGGAAGGCGGAGTTTCCACAGATAGCCAGCTCTTCTCACGAGTTTGCATGACTTCCATGTAGGGCATACTTGACAATTTCATAGAACGATACAACAATTCCAACAGATGGACCCGCACGTCCAACACGCGGCCCCACACCCGTGAAAGTTCCCTTCACCCCTTCCTTCCTGCATGCATATCATTATTTTAAGATACCGTGAAGCTCTAAGCCAAGCACTCTGATATGTTGAAATTACTGCAATTTTCACTTTAGGCATACTGATATATTTGGAATGAAGATTGCATACCATCAACCCCATCTACAATGGTCCACGTGCTAGGAAAATCCAATTTGTCATTACTATTACTCGACAACTGCTAACATGAATAGCAATAGCGGTATCTTGAAAGAACCCAGTGAATGCTTCACTCCCAATAAAATTCCTGCCCATCGCAAGAACCTCATCCAGGACAAGAACCTATATTTCTAATCTAGATTAACTAAGTTGCACATATTATTATGTCATGGCAACTAGTTAAATTGTGCATGGTCAGATCGTTTTTAATACATACACAAAGCATCATAGATCATTTCTTAATACGTACCTCCAAATCTCAGCTAGTGTTCCCCTTGTGGTCATTTTCAGCACTTTTGCTGGATCCTTCTGCAATCAGCATCCCAAACTAACAAATTTAGATAACTCAAAAACTGCCAAAAATGTCATTCAATAAAACTACTCAATTCAAAAAAAAATAAAAAAAAGATGGTGATTGAACTGGAAAAACGTGAGGTCAGGCCAAACAGTAAAACAAGAGATTGATTCTGATCTGTGAAGTTGCAAATTAATAATTTACTGATTGGGTCGGTTTTGTTGAAAACCATAAATCCTTTTATGACACAAGCTTTGTGATAGAAGAACGATATAACATTATGTCAGTCATGTTCTGAATACAGAAACTTACCTCTATCTGACGTCGTGTTTTTGCTACATCGAGAGGACACGTAGCAGCAGCAGCAAGACTACCTGCAACAAAACCTGCTGAGAAATTGGCTCCTAGAACACTAGCTGCATTCCCTTCCTCACCAACTAGGCCAAGTAAGCTTCTTCTTATCTGCAAAAGCACTCCACAACATACCAACGAACCATGTCATACTGCTATGCAGATTTTCATCCTTAGCATCTATAAGTTCTACAAAGATAAATAAGTAGCACCACCACGACAATGCATACGATAGTGAAAACGCACCGGCTCAAGAGTTGACCAGCAAATAGCAGAAAAAGGGACATCACGGGCAAGTTGTGCTCCCACACCCGTCCATAGAACACGATAACCTTGCACTGATTATATTGTTTCATAAGTTCATCGATAACATAATTTTATGATGACAAGTTTCATATGAACTGAAAATGGAGAAGAAAATATCATCAAACAACAATGAATTTGCCAAAAAAAAGAAAAAAAAACCTGCATTCACTTGATATTTCTGATACCATGGCAAAGGGAATATAGCTTATACTAGTTAAGCTAGCATCTTCCTTTCTAACAGTATCCTGGAGGTATCTTAACAATAACCGCAAAGTAGAAAGATGTAACATACAGTTCTCAATGTAATTTGTACTTCTGTGTGGTGAAAGGACGCCAAGTAAAGTTCTCCACATCCCTGGTGGCCTTGCTCCAGTTCGAGATTCTTTGAATGCCTGCTACAGTAGAACAGGTTTGTAGATCCTCTAATAACAAAGAATCATGGTAGAAAGGAAAATTATTAGTTTAAAGAAATAATTGGCATGAAAATCATGACTCTGCACCAGCAACAAAATCACTCAGTCTCATGTTAAAATTCAAAATAGAACCTTTGCCAAGAAAAGGAAAGACTGTCTTAGGCCTTTTGATAGATTGAGATAATGAGAACAAATTGGAAGGTTATTAGTGCAAGTTGCTCTGAGATGCGGGCGGGAGTGGGGGAGGGAAGGTAACTCAGATAGAGGAAAAGGATGAAGAAAAGGTTGAATCCATGATTACAGAGTAGCTCCTCAAGCAGGGAACAATGGCACATTTCTGATAGCATCCAAAATATATGGCAGGTATCTTTCATATCTTGCTTTTATAATGATTAGAACCAATATTTTATGTCCCAGCGGGATAGGGGGTGTCTCAGCCATCCCATCCTGTTCATATGATAAAATGGGACCCAAAAAGGGTCGGAACTCTAAAACCCATCCATTGAGGAGAGAATAAGAAAGAGCAAAGAAAGAAAGGAAGAAAAAATGAAGAAAAGAAAAAAGTGAAATGAAAGGAGGGAAAAAAGAAGAAAAGAAAGAGATAAGAAAGAGAAAAAAAAAAAGAAAACAAAGGAAGATAAAGAAAAAAGAAAAAAGAAAAAAAAGAAGAAAAGAGAGATGGAGGATATCTACTGAGATACATAATCGAGAGTATTGCTGGCATCGAATGAGACAATGGGATGTCCCATTCCATGGAGAGACTAGAACACCTCCATCCCATGGGATTTAAAACCTTGATCAGAACTTAATTGTATTTTTCTCTTGAAAACCAAGAACTTGCATCAACTTGTAGATCACACCAATTGAAAGGAAATGGACAGAGCCAATAAGAGCAGACCAAATCAAGATATGAAATAGCAGACACAATATATGTCCATCTAAAACATAACCATGAGCTGATAAGGGGTATATGCTAAACAGGAAGAAGTCTATAACTCGAGGGCAATCTCAAATCTATCGGCTGTATCAGAAGGCTATCTAGTGAAAGATATGGATCAGGTAGGTTAAGATCTCCACTAGTTCTCAAAGGTTCTTCAGCATTGCATGGGAACACTGATGGGAGGGGATTGGATCCTGATTTCATAAGGAACTTGTTGATGACAAGTGAGTTTTTCATTCCCTTATTCGGCTACAATTGGGGTCGTAAATGTGGAGATTAAGCAAGATTCAAGGAGATATGCTAGCAGGAAATATTCAGTTAAATCTTTCAGTGGCTTTGAAATTTTCACATGGCCAACAACTTCAACAGCAATCTTAGTCTATATAAACTTAAAAAGAAAAGCACACATTAAGATTAGGATTTAGGAGTATATTTTCTCCCCTACTTCAGGATGACACTACATGTATCTTTAACAAGACGTTTTCTGCCAAAGGTTGATGCTCGTCTTGCCTGACAGGAAAATGATGTTCCTATCTAGTGAACAAATGACACCAAATGTCAGGTTTTTTTGTTTAATTCACCATGATCTTGCAATTTTTTATTTTTTATTTTTCTAATAATCATGGCTCATATTCATCATAGTAACATATTCACCATTAAATGCACATAATGTTTACATATCATGAGTCAAAAGGTCATACCGTTATCCATCTTTTAAAGTTAAATAGACCAAATACCAGCCGCCTCCTTTCTTTTAAATCCCTATCCCTACCCCTCATTTAGAGCTGCTTTTGTTGCTCCCTTTACCTGCCTAAGTAAGCTGCTGATTTAACGCCTTCTTTTTTCTCTATTACATGCTGTGCATTAGTAATAAAAGAATTTAATAAGTAGGATCCCCTTTCAATGCACGCAACCATTTAAACTACTCCATAACATGTTTTATAGACCAAACAATTCGTTAGCATTCCAGGCCACCCAAGCCAAGCTTGGCCTGGACTGGGTCCAAGACCGCTGAGAGGCCTAGCTCTGGGCCCAAACTAGCTTACAAGAGTGAGGCCCAAGTCCAACCAAAGGAAGTAAAAGGGGAGGGAGAGAGCAACAAATGTTTGTAGCTGCTTTCAGTAGGTGAAGATGGTTAGCTAGTACTAGCGGACCAATGGCAAGATCTAGTTTGGGTAGGAAGCAATAACTTACATTCGTGGTCAAACCTAGTACATGGGCCAAAACTGAATGCTAGCATCCAGTTTCAGCACAAGGCATGAACTGGGGCGAGACAAGCATGGTATGGTTGTTGTTGTAGCTCGTGGTTAAGATCAAAATGGATGGGAGATGAAAAATTTGGCGAAATCTCAAACGACTATCTTCTTGCTCAGGCAATTAGTAGAAAGATATCAAGAAAAAAAGAAACAGCCCACATGGAACATAGGGTTCTAGGAGAGAGAACTTGGTGGGCACTCAGATAGAAAGGTATGCATACATCATACATGGAAATCATTAAGGACATGAATACTGAAGCAATGACAAGAATCAGAAATGGTGGGGAGACAAGTGAATTTTCAGTCACAAAGGCTTATATGAAGAGTTGCCACAAAGTTCACATCTCCATGATTGCTGTGATATAGATTTTATGATGTGTATGCTACCTGCACAGAATATAGTTTTTAATTGATGAAATGAGGATGCGGCAATGTTGGAATTATAAAGAAATCTTACAGAGTATTCACCCAGAAATTAAAATGACAAACACTAAGAATGCAATTTCAATGGAAACAAAAATAAAACTGAGGCCAGGAAAAGAATTGACGTATACCAGGCACAACAGTGCAATTGGTTTCATCATATGTAATCTATCATACAACAAAATGGTTAGATAAATAAAGACATTTAGATATAGAATTGGATGAATGAATTGAAGAGATGCTTCTAGAGTGTTATATGATGAACATGTTCCCTGGTCACTCAAGCAAAAACATTGCATAATGGCAGGTACAATACACAATTTTTATATGGTTTAGAATATTCAACAATAAAGAGTGTCCAAGTAAATAAGATGAGCTATGAGAACGTCCAGATGGATGTGTGATAAAACTAGGAATGAGAAGACGACAAGAATGTCAAAGAAAGTATAGGAGTTATATTGACTGGCAATCAAGTAATGAAAAAACAATTAATATTGTATGTCTGTGCTAAAAAAATCATGATGAAGAATTGATTAACATGGTCTGGGTGTGCAGACCAAAAACATGAGACCCCAAAATGGGATATTTGATTCTGTATTAAAGATGCAGACATAGGGAACCCTAAGGTAGATGAAAGTTGTGAGAAAATATTTGAGAAAACATACAAGCAGAGAGGTAGCCATGAAAAAGAATGATAGGAGAATGACGATGACGAAAACTGAACCCAAATATTTTGGACGATGCTTCACCATGTTACACCTAATACGTTGGAAATAAGGGGCTTAAGCATATAAAATGAGAATGTGAAGTAAGAGCAGTCATAGAACTATAAGTTATAGATCCAAAATTGACAACATCAGATGATGCCTAGAAGTTCCACAAGGCTAAAACATGGCATTTGTTCATCAAAGACAAAGGGTGCTAGTAGAAATATGGGCACAAGTTATATTGAATAAGGAAGAAAGATATCTATACAAAGCAGCACAAATTGTAAGAACATATAAAAAAGGTAAAGGTTTCATTAAAATATAAATCAATATGCCAAAAAAGGAGAACCCTGCAGCCCCGTATGACAGATAAGCTTGTTGTTTGACCTTCAAGACAAATATGTTATAAGAGCATCATAAGTATTTAACCACAATAGAAGCAATGTCATTATGTTTCTTTTTGACTTTGTCTTAGTTCTGCCTAAGACGAACACAGCTTATTCCAAAACTTGTCGTCGTGCTCCTTTGTAAGCTCCTTGCAAGTCTATGGGAACTTTGGAGGGTTGCCAAAGTGCAACAATATGGCAGATCTCCATGTTGGCAAAAGCAGTATTTTTAGACTTCATGGCAGGCCCTTTTGCCTACATTTACCTAAGCTGATTATGTAGTACCATTTCTTAGAGGGCTAACATAACTTGGAAGCCAATGATCAATATCTGCTCGGAGATTCCATGAAACCATTTTGATTTACCGTTATATTCTATGGCCAACTCCATTTCGATGAAAAAAGGCTTAGATGATGAGGGACAACCGCACCCACATTTCTCAAATCTTAAATAGAAGTTTGAATCCATCAAGAGTTTCTCAACCATAAAGGCAAAATAACAAGGTTCACCAGCATCCATGGTATAGTGATGTGTGTTTTGAGGATTTGGTTGGGAAGTGCAGATGCTTGGTTTCAAGGGCTCTAGACCAAGGTTTGCATCCATGTATCAATCATGTTAAGTGCATTGCCACAAAACACAAAATTCATGCCCTGAAATGGTGCAACTAGCACTTGACCTGAAGAAGCCTGCATTTAAAGTGAATTATAGTCTGACATGTCAAAGGGCCCCAAACTCAAGGATGCCACACAAGGAGGCAGGGAGGGTTCCAAAGCAAATTTAACAAATTAAATTTAATTATTGGCCAACTAAAACCCCCCATTTCGGATGAGAGGATGTAGCATGAATAAGCATATTATAGGCAATCATTAAACTGCTTGATATTAAAAACATTGTTTATTACAATGAAATTACCTAAATCAATTTTTATAATCCTAGCCCAAATTCCTCCAAAAGCTAATGTTGGGGGCAAAAAATCATAAAGGCTTGATGTGAGGAGCTAAAAAACAAATGAGTGTACAGTATGCCTGAAAAGAGGATAATCAGAATGTTAAAACACATACAGTATGCAAGGTTCAAGTCATTCGTACAAAAAGCAAACAACAATAACACATTCTCAAGTAATTGAAATGTTGTTACGAAACTGAGTGCCATAAGTTCTTGCTAATAAAATGAGTTGCTTTAATGGAAGTTGCAAGAAAGGATGTCAAAACATTTGGGGGAAAAAAACATGAGGTCACCCTAAATAGGATACTCTGCAATGATGATTAACAAAGCCAACAACAAATAGTTAGGCCAAGGCTTAATGGTTATGGTTTTAATTATGATGCATAGTATTTTACTATACCCGTCCTCAATTTTAGTCATAATTCTAGGCATCCAAAATGATGACTTCAGAGGTAAAACAACAGCCTGCTATATTATGTTATCCATGAAGCTGTATGCAGAGAGATTGTGCTTTCTCTTGTTGCATTTGCCGAAGTTTACATTGCTAGTAAACTTGCTCCACTTAGTGCAAGGAGAGTTTTCATTTCTGGCTGGAATAAAAGCAAGTACACCTTATATGCTTTCCTTCCAAATGAAGAAAATACTCTTTTACAATCCAAGGTGTAAGACAAACAAGCAAGAAAGCACTCAAAACTTCCAGAACCTTTTCAACTAAGACCTTGATGAAAGTACCATTTGAAGGACAAACAGAAGGGTCTCACCCTCCAAGTTTTCAACAGCATATGCCAAAGTACATAAAACTACCAAGCATCAATTATGCAAAACTGGCTAGTTAATGTAAGCTTCAAGAAATCCTCCATCAGGGAAAGAATTTGCAAACATGTGAAAGGTACCTGCATGCGTGTCCTTGCCAACTCAATGGGAGAACAAGCTAGGCATGCTAGTGAGCGTGAAATCGAGCCAGCAACTAGGGGAGCATAAGGTGTTAAGTTAGGACAACTGTGGATTGTAAACTCTTCAATCCAATTGCGCAATATATCATAACATGGCAAATATATCCCCACCTGTTAGCAGATCAGGAAAGAATATGATAAAAGACTTGCATCCACAGTATTAAGACAAGATATATAGTTAAACAGGCATAGTCGCATGTGCTAACCCTAAAATAAATTTTGAAAAACAAACACTTCCAGAAAGCAAATACGTTCAACATATACTCAAAAAGATCCTGGATATGGTTGCATGCAAAGTTCAGTTGTCTAAAAGCTTTGAGAATCATTCTACAGTTAATGCACATCGTGACCAGAGAGTTTATCATTGTAATTGCAGTAAACTGTACTGAAACAAGCAAGATTCAGAAACAACCAGAAAAAAATGAGAATGACTGCATATGTATGATAGGAACTGAACTGCTTTACTAGGTTATATAGACAAAATTCTTTTAAACTAATATGCTTTGAGAACTTCAGCATAAATAATTACCCTAGAGATGGTTAATCACCACCAAGAACAGGAAAAGGGGCAATGACAGACAACTACAGAGCAGATAATTTTACCTGTATTTTCTAAATATAATAATTTTGTAATACCAAGGAAACACTGTTATGTATATATGATAATGTAAACATGTTAAAGTATCCATTATTGTGGCATCATTGTTAAGTAGATTTAATACAAACATAATTTCTGATGAATAGATGTTTACTTGGAACTGGGGAAGAAAGACCAGGGGATGGGTGTGGGGGTGGTCGAGTATTTTGTCTAATCAAGGTAACACTGTTATGCATCTATTGCTGATATAACATATTGTATGATCCATTTTTATGACATCATTATTAAGTATCTTCTGAAAACAAAACCAATCATAGATACTATGATGGTAACTAACTTGTACAAATAAAACATCATTTTCGATGACAAGACACCAGTAGAGAAAAAAGAAATCACTAAGCTTGATTTGGATGGACGCATATGCCTGGCAGGATGCATAGAAGGTCACAGAAAGTTATGCAGGATTCAGAAGCCTGATAGACAAAACCAAAGAGAACAAAATCCTGACTCAAACATCTTTCCAAAATATTGGACCTATAAGTCAGAAGCCAAAGCCATTAGAAAATTGCAGTGCTAATTTATCACACACAACTTGCACATTGGTACAGATCATGGTTTGCTGAACTGGGCTACCCCATGCCGAGCCAAACCGGTGCAGGGCCTGGCTGGCTGGGTCTTATTTTTCAAAACCACCCTTGAACCATCCGTACCAAGGCATACCATCCTGTTCCGGTGCATACCGCCCTTGTACCATACCGAACCAAAGAATACCGATATGTATGGAGATAAAGTTAGAGAAAAATAATTTGACTCGATCTACTGAACCAGATCAAACTACCTGGTTCACCGCACACCGAGCCAAACCGGCCGCCGACCAGTATGGATCCCAGTACCGATTCTACAGACTTTGGTATAGATACATATTAGAAAACTAGAGAATATACATAATAATGAAGTTAATTTAATGCAGCATAATAATTGGCATTACACACACACACACACACACAAAGCATGCACGACAATAGATGAGCATATGAAAGAAGATAATATAGGATCCTATTGGGGATAAACCCCGCTCCTGCCGAAGTTCAGTTCGGTGCTCAGCTTAACGCAACTGATAGCCATGGAAGAGCTTCAGCGGTCGAGCTTTAGCCGAACTGCTCTGCGGCCGAGCTTTTTCGGACTTCCTACGGCCGGGCTTTAGCCGAACTTCCCAGTGGCCGGACCTTAGCCGAACTCCTTCAACCGGCCGAACTCTCCAGCAGCCGAGCTTCAGTCGAACTCCCGCGAGAGCCGAGCTCTCTCTGCACTCATCCGGCCGAACTCCTTCCAAGCTTTCCTTGGCCGAACTCCTCTGGAATGAATACACACCGAAGTCCACCGATCAATGCCCATTTTCTCAGAGCCACGGCTATCAAATCTGGACGAACTGTCGCCATCAATCTGCCACAGGCGACGTGATCGGACGATATGGCCACCACTACTGGCGACACCACTCTCTCCGTAATCAACCCCATGCGGCCCACAACCCATCAGCATGGCCGTCACTATCCGCCTGACGACGCCTTCCCCTCTGTACCGAACTCCATGCGGCCCCGAGCGGCCCGCGGCCGAACGATATGGCCACCAACATCAATCAAGCTCCGTATATAAAAAGGACCCTCCAGATATGCTAACTCTAATCTCTGATCTCTGATCTCTAAGCTCTCCTCTCCTTCTCTAAGCTATGCGGAACTCATTTTCGAGCACTCCATTCCTGCTGGCCAGAGCTAACTTGATCGTCGGAGGGTCCTGCCGGAGCCACCCCCACCGGCTCCGGACGGAACTTCGTTTTGCAGGTCCCCAGCGGCGACCTCGTCCACCTCCACTCCAGCTGATTCCGGCGACGACCAGATTCTGCGTCAACAGATTGGCGCTAGAAGAAGGGCCCGAGCCTTCGAGGTTCTCTTGTTCTTAAAGGAGTGCTCGACGACGATATCTCTCTTCCCTCTCCGAAGATCTCTCTTCTTCCTCTCTGGAGTTCTTTTCCGAAGAGAAAATGCCTCCTAAGAGAGCTTTGACTCGGCGATCGGTGGCCTCCGCGGTCCGATCCCGTCCAGATCCAGCTGCTCCTGCTTCAGCCACGGCAGTTCAGGTTCCATTTGTACCCGCGGTAGATGTGGAGCAGTTCAACCTGCTTGTCCAGCAGGTCCGTGGCCTCACAAAAGCAATGCGGGCCATGCAGCAGCCTCCAACGACGACTCCACCAGGAAACCCGCCATCCGGATGTCGGAAATCAGCCCCAAGGAAGAGTACTCGGGCCAGCGTACCCACCTCCCCTTAGAAAGAAAAACAGAGAGTCGGAGATCCGTGTTCGGATCATGGTTCTCCTCTGGAGGAGACCTTTTCCGTTTGTAGTCGGAAGTCCCCCAAGATCTGCAACCAGGACAACGCCCTTGATCATAGACTGCAGGAGATGAACCGACGGATTAAAGAGCTCAGCCACATCGCCCCGGCTCATCACGCCGACGTCCACACCGATCCTCCTTTCTTTCTCCGAATTATGCAAGAGCTCGTCCCACCGAACTTCGAGCTTCCTCAGTTCGAAAGCTACGAGGAAACTTCTGATCCAGTTGATCATCTAGAGACCTTCTGGACCATGATGCTACTCCACGGTGCTTCAAACGCCATATTGTGCCGAACCTTCCCATCTACCTTAAAGGGAGCAGCGAGAAACTGGTACTCGACGTTGAAATCGGATACGATCTTCTCTTTTGATCAGATGAGCCGGCAGTTTGCGGCTCACTTCATCAGTAGCCGACGTCCGCGCCGAGGTTCGGATTTCCTGATGAACGTCAAGCAGAAGCAGGAGGAATCCATCCGGGCTTACATCACCCGGTTTAACGCCGCAGCATTGGAGGTCTGGGACCTGGACCAGTTTGTTGCGATGGCCACACTCAATGGCGGCCTTCAGAAGAATGACTTGCTGTTCTCCCTGGAAAAGAAGTATCCCAAGGACTTCGCCGATCTGCTGGCTCGGGCCGAGGGATATGCCCGTACGGAAGAAGCCTTCAAGTTGAAGGACGAAAAAGCCTTAAGAGAGCGACTGGCGAACGAGTATAATAGACCCGCCGCCGATGGAGAGCTGAGCGAAGTTCGACCGCGCTCACGGACTCCCTCCGGGTGCAGGAGAGCCCGAACTCTTTGAGCTTACCACCAAGGAAGCTCCGATAGAAGGGCGCGAAAAAGTTCTCCTCCCGAAAGGTTCCGCGATTACGCCCTCCTCAACGCTCCTCTAACTCAAATTCTCACCAAAGTTAAGAACTAGCTGCCAAGATCGGAAGGATTACGGTCTCTCCCAAACAAGCGCGATCGAAGCAGGTACTGCCTCTACCATCGCGACCACGGCCACGACACTGAGGAATGCATTCAGCTCCGAGACGAAATTGAGGAGCTCGTCAGAAAGGAGCGATTGGGTAAATTCCTTTGATGCCAACCTGAAGCAGAAGAAGATCGGCCAACGGCGCTGCCGTAACCAGAAACAACAAGAAGGTCGGCCGTCTCGCGGCGTCATCAACATCACCCCCGGGAGGAGCTAGGTATATCAGTGATTCGTCATCTCCCAGCATCAAAGCCAAGAGAAGCATGCTCCAAATTGAGGAGGCCGGCATGAGATAGAGGAGGTCATCCGATCCGGAGCTTATTGCCTGAAGAAACACGAAGGAACAACGCTACCACGACCCTGAAACATCAAGAATTTGGGGATGCGCTGCCAGTAACTTTCTTTCAATAAAATTCTTCCTTTTCAATAATATTATTTTTGGGTGCGAAAACTATGTGATGACAGAGAAGTGGTCAATAATCGCCGTGTTAGGAACAGGAGGAAAACTTCGTCCTAACACGAGCAGGTCAAAGACCATCAACCTCGGCCAGAGATAAGATCTCTCTTGGGCAACCGCTGACAACCTCGGCCAAAGATAAGATCTCTTCCGGAAGACCGCTGACAACCTCGGCTAGAGATAAGATCTCTCCCGAGCGACTGAGTCAACCTCGGCTAGAGATAAGATCTCTCCCGAGCGATCCGAGTCAACCTCGGCCAGAGATAAGATCTCTCCCGAGCGACCGAGTTAACCTCGGCCAAAGATAACATCTCTCCCGGACGACCGCTGACAACCTCGGCTAGAGATAAGATCTCTTCCGAGCAATCGAGTCAACCTCGGCCAGAGATAAGATCTCTTCCGAGCGACCGATGACAACCTCGGTCTAGAGATAAGATCTCTCTCGAGCGACCGAGTCAACCTCAGCTAGAGATAAGATCTCTTTCGAGCGACCGTGGACAACCTCGGCTAGAGATAAGATCTCTTCCGAGCGATCGTGGACAACCTCGACTAGAGATAAGATCTCTCCCAAGCGACCAAGCCAACATCGGCCAAAGATAAGATCTCTCCCGAGCTTCGAAGATCCTCGTCCGTTACCCGTTAGGAATAGGAGGAGAATCTCGTCCTAACGCGAGCAAAGTCGAAGGCCTCGTTCACTTTAGATGAGACGGGGGAGAGGCCCTGACAACGGCCCTTATGTGCCTCCACAGCCCATTAGAAATAGGAGGAGAATCTCGTCCTAACGCGAGCAAAGTCGAAGGCTCCGTTCACCTTAAACGAGACGGAAGGAGACGGATGACGATCCGAATGTGCCCCCCCAATCCGTTAGGAACAGGAGGAGAACTTCGTCCTAACGCGAGCAAAGTCGAAGGCCTCGTTTACCTTAGACAAGACGGGAGAAGAAGCACAGACGATGGTCCGAATGTACCCCCACAGTCCGTTAGGAACAGGAGGAGAACCTCGTCCTAACGCGAGCAAAGTCGAAGGCCTCGTTCACCCTAGACGAGATGGGGGAGAGGCACGAACGACAGTCCGAAGGTACCCCACAGCCCTTTAGGAGCAGGAGGAGAACCTCATCCTAACGCGAGCAAAGTCCAAGTCCGAGCTCCAAAGTCTACAGGAGACAGGATCTCCATCAATCTCGGCAGAAGATAAAATCTCCCCCGAGCGCCCACATCAACCTCGGCCAGAGATATGATCGGAGACAACCTCGACCGCAGGAGATAAGATCTCCCCCGAGGGTCCACGGCAACCTCGGCCCGAGCGACCGAGAACCTCGGCCAGAGATAAGATCGGAGATAACCTCGACCGCAGGAGATAAGATCTCCCCCGAGGGTCCGCGGCAACCTCGGCTCGAGCGATCGAGACAACCTCGATCAGAAATGAGATCTCTTCCAAGCACCTGTATCAACCTCGACTGGAGATGAGATCTCCCCCGGACTTCAATTTCAACACCAACTTCATCTGGAGATGAGATCTCCCCCCGAGCTTCGACCTAAACCAGCACGGAGCCCGAAAGAGAACTTCGGCAGTCGCTTTTTCTGCACTCCCTTCCTTCGAATTTCAAACTCGAAAGTGGAAGGACTATTGTTGGGGATAAACCCCGCTCTTGCCGAAATCTAGTTCGGTGCTCAGCTTAACGCAACCGGTAGCCACGGAAGAGCTTCAACGGTCGAGCTCCTTCGAACTCCCAGCGGTCGGACTTTAGTCGAACTGCTCTGCGGTCGAGCTTTTTCGGACTCCCAGCAGCCGGACTTTAGCCGAACTTTCCAGCGGCCGGGCCTTAACCGAACTCCTTCAACCGGCCAAACTCTCCAGCGGCCAAGCTTCAGTCGGACTCCCGCGAGAGCCGAGCTCTCTCCGCACTCATCCAGCCGAACTCCTTCCGAGCTTCCCTCGGCCAAACTCCTCTAGGGGTCTGAACTCCTCTGGAATGGATACACACCGAAGTCCACCGATCAATGCCCACTTTCTCAGAGCCATGGCTATCAAATCTAGACGAACTGTCGCTATCAGTCTGCCACAGGCGACGTGATCGGACAATATGGCCACCACTACTGACGATACCACTCTCCGTAATCAGCCCCATGCGGCCCACGACCCATCAACATGGCCGTCACTATTCGCCTGATAACGCCTTCCCCTCCATACCAAACTCCATGCGGCCCCGAGCGGTCCGTGGCCGAACGATATGGCCACCAACATCAATCAAGCTCTGCATATAAAAGGATCCTCCAAATATGCTAACTCTGATCTCTGATCTCTAAGCTCTAAGCTCTCTTCTCCTTCTCTAAGCTCTGCGGAACTCATTCCCGAGCACTCCATTTCTGTTGGCCAGAGCTGACTTGATCGTCGGAGGGTCCTATCGGAGCTAGCCCCCATAGGCTCCGAACGGGACTTCGTTTTGTAGGTCCCCGATGGCGACCTCGTCCACCTCCGCTCCAGCTGATTCCGACGACGACCAGATTCTGCGTCAATAGATCCCATAGTAGGGCATCATAAAGAAACAAAATATAACTAAAAAGGGACAAGGTTGATGTTGTAACATTCTAAGACGACTTTTGGGGGGATGTCTCTTTTCTTATGATGGAAGTGGATGGTCATAGATTGAAAGACACAAGGATTATGGAAAGTTTTTGATCTTTACAAATGAAAGGATTACCATAATAATTTTCTCAACAAGCAATGCAGGAACGATCTCAAGCTCCTACAAAGTGGTAGATGATGAGATGGTGATGATAAAGATCTTGACAAGAGCAAAAAGAGAGGTTTGAGATGCGGAACAAGTATTCTCTTGCATCAGAATAGTAACATACGGATATGGCTATGCATAACAAAGAGGAAGGATAGAAGAGATAGCACGGCAGCACACAATTCATCTTCAGTTTTCTTTTACAGAAACCAGAAGTTGCAGCAAAAGCCAACTTTGTTTACGCATGCATGGGACATGGAACATCCCCTGTTGTTAGAAAAGAACACCGTGGTGCTAAATATTCCTTGATCATACATAGGAATGTAACATCATAAGTGAAAGATGAAAAAAAGCTATCTTAAGAGTGAGAAGAACATCAAACTATGAGACCCCAAGCAGTGCAGGCAGTATGCCACAGTCCTGTTCCTCATTCCTACGTGTAGACCCGAGCCCAATATTTGACTAGAAAATGACTCATGGCCAAATCCACAAAATGCATGATTTAGCTCTCAATGGAAACTCTAGACCTTGGATCAGCTATCTTTCTCTAAATATTATAATCAGTGATCTAGGCACCACATAAATTCAAACACACTTTTTTGAGGCATTCAGCTGGTGTTGCTAAATCATTCAAAGCGAAAAAAGCTATTTTGGTCTTTTGGGTGTTTGTATTTCAAGAGAACAACTCAATAACATTAGTCAATAGATATAGCTCCTCTCTTTTCCAACCTTATGGAATGTCCTTACATTTTCAATGGTCACTTTCCACAACCTTTACAGATACACATGTTAGCTCATATACCATAGCTAACATTCTAGCACTCCTATGAGAACTCTGTTATATTGCTTATTCACCTCCTCAAATTTTGAATCCAGCAAAGCCTTTCCTGATGTAGAAAAGTTTAAATCCATGATCCTACACCATTAAACCACCTTCCTTCTAATTTTACCTGGTCTTTTGAAGTTCAGAAAATGTCATCTGTTTCTGGCTCTCTCCCACCCTTCCACAAGAAAATTTGGAGGATGAGCTCAATCGTCATGTATGTGAAACTAATGGATAAGTAAAGTTAACACACGTGTAAAGAAACAGAAGTTTAGACAACAGGCCTCTATAAGAGTAATCATGTCTACAAGAGTTAAAAATTTGCTTTTCTTGTTATGCATGCTTGCTACCTATTAAGTCAGTAAAAAATTTATAAAAGCAACTGGACAGATTGGGAGGGTCTGTTGGTGGCTAACCTTTCATTGGGTTGTAGACAAGTGATTCTAGAAGGGGACTCCACGACAGTAATTAACTGGGTTCAGAAAATTTCAAATGACTGGCTAAGGAATTCTCTTCCAGCTGATCTTCTCTACCTCTGCTCATTGCTGGAACATTTTGAGGCCCAACATGTGTGTAGAGAAGGGAATGCAGTGGCAGATTGTCTAGCTTCACAACATCAGTCCATTTCATTTGACAGCTCCTCTATTCTGCCTTCAAATTTGGTTTCTATTTTGCAAGGAGATTCCAGGGGAGGACCTTATGTTTGGGAATTTTGATTGCTCTTGTAATTTGCTTGGTTCTTCTCGTGCTATTGCTTTTGTTTGATGGTTTTCTCAGTATGTTTTTGCTGTAAACTCTACCAAAAAAAAAAAAAAAGAAAACACTGGCATCTATCTGGATTTAGGAAGTAGATATTCTCATCCTTTGTATCAATGATACATCAAATATACTGACATATGGAACCTTTAACACAGACTTGTGGTCCAAAATCCTTAAAATTTTGCAGTAGAAAAGGGGGATATGTGCACAAATGTTCCTTAAGTACCAGCATTTCTTAAGTCAAATGAATTCAAAAAGAAAAGCTATGCTATTACTTAGAATCAGAAAGAGGAATTTACAGTTGGCACCGCCAAAGCTAGGCTTGCATTTGTACCCCTCCACAATCTAGCCAATCCTTCCTGTAAAAGTTCCCCATTTGATTGACATGAAACATACAAGAATCGCATGATTATATATAACTTTGTGCAAAAATATAACCAAAGAGACCAGCACCTAAAGCCCATCAAGAAAGAAAAAAACAAAAGATATTTCATACAACTAGCTAAGACTACAAAATACAAATAGCCTGACTTACCTGTCTAACGACCTTGTAGAATACATCCAGTGTTCCCCTGTACTGAAAACAGTCAGGAGGACAAACTGATCCTGAACCATTGATTCCACCTGGGTTGCATGATGGATAACACCTAATCTGAACAAAATATTTCAAAACTTGGTTTCAATTAAACTATATGCCTCAGAGAAAAGGCACGACCTGTAGGTCTAATTGAATGGTGGAAAACAGACCAGGCAGTAAATGTAAATAGACTATTGAAAAAGGCAGCAAAAAGTGCAATTACAATAAGTGGCATACAAGCACAGAACAGATATAATGGCCACGTTATTATTTACATAAAGGTTCCATGGGATAGCAGTGAAATACTAACAACAGCACAAGTGAAGCTGATAACATTTTCAAACAACATAAAAGATTTCATACAAAATGTCTCTAGTTTCAAACAAGGACCCTTCATAAGCATTGAACAACTTTCTTAGAATATTGGGAGAAAAGACATTTTCAGCCAAGTAACTTTGTCAAAAATAATAACAGCAGCATATTTTAAAACCTCAACAAAGGGGTTGGGAGGTGAGATGGTATGTATTGGTGTTCCTCATTTTGCCAGTAAATCCTGAAGCCACCACAACTTATGCATCAACAACTACGGACATAGTCCAAATCATTATATTTTTGTTCCTAATTTAAAATCTTGAAATTACATTTTTCTTGTTAACTCGTTACAAACAAATCTTCTCAAGCTTTCAAACTACTCTATTACATATACAAATGAAAAAAAAAGAAAAGAAAAATCAATTCAGCACATTAATTTAGCCAGGGGATAACATACGGCTTACAGCATGTTGTTGTGAAAGGTCATATGGTAATCCTGCTGCTTGCGCCTGCAACCTTGTCTATAACAAAGAGGCAAGTAATCCATCAGAATCCAGCAGAAACACTACATCTATAGAGTATACTCAAAGCATAAAATCTTATATTCAATGAATTGTAAGAACAAAAACAAGAAATGGAAGAGAATATATGACATGCAACACTTATTTATCACAAAGCAACCCTGATATGGCAGTCAAAGAAATGAGACTCCATAAATATTCCTGCAAAAATGCAAGATATAGTAATTACTAATTAGCCTCTTGAAAAAAAAAAAAAAAAAAAGAAGGTTCAATTCCATATACCCAAGAGCAAGATCCTGTATTCAAGGTGCTAAATAAATAGTAATAGAAAAACAAAATACTACTCTTCTGAGGCTCCCTATGGTGCAGGGTTGAATCCTTAAAAGTTACTGTAGAAAGCTCAAGGATCTTGCAGCCAGAAAATTGTTTTAATACAAATGCATTTGGTTGCATGCAGCTGCAGATCTGAAAAATAGAGCAAAATCTTCTAAACCTGACTTCAGTCTAATCTATCCAATTAAAGAATTTACTCTGATATTCTATTTCCCGAGAAATTGCTTTTGGCAAGTAGCATGTTTAAAGAAATCCTATTTCCTGAGAAACTGTTAAATTGTTTCTATAATAATTACCCATCCCACACACCTCCTTCCCCAGTTTAACTACCAGTTCCGATGAATACAAACACAACCGTTTCATAGATCCATATATGTTAACTATCATGAGCATCGCCACCATGGACCTCATTGTTGATTCTGAACATCTCATCTTGTAATAAATATCCCAATAAACACTGCTTACAAGAAAAGGGTCAGACCCAACCACAATCCAACTACCACCAGCTTCATCATCACCACATCAATCTGGGTAGTGGTAAACATATTTTTCGTTCCATTTTTCCAGATCTTCAACAGAATTTCAATTCAAGTTTTTGTGAAGGGCTGTAATTCAAAGGGTTATCATATGGATCTTTACGGTCTGCAAGGCATGATGATGTGTTAAACTATCGACAATAAAAGAACAGCTGGATATCCCAACAAACATACCCCATCAACATCACAAGTGGAGATTGACCAGTCTATAATACGGTGTATCAAGTCACACAATCTACGGTTTGGAAGTTTCAAGATTCAAGAACATTAAATTAGTAATCAAGATGTCTTAAAACAAAGAATTCATCAAGAAGATAAAACATTTTCAACAAGAAAATCTCGATCCCTGTGAACTGTCACGAGAATAAGTACTTTACGACAAGAAGCACATCGCAAGTAGAGATCGATTGGCTCTACGATAAGACGTAGCAAGTGAAGCAATCCACGTCGTCAAAGATTCAAGAACTTTTTTCTTTTGTATCTCAAAAAAAAGATTCAAGAACGCAAAATTATTAGTGATTGTGTGCACAAGAACTTTAAAAATAAGAACAACTTCTCAAGAAAATAAAGCTTATAACAGAAGAAAATGGTAATTATGAGAACTCAAGTAACATGTGGGATACCTTAGCGACATCAAGAGGATTCACGAGGATCGCGGAAACGACGGCAGCTCCAGCAGCAGAGATTGCTCGCTCACCGAAGCCCAGGTCGGCGTCGGAGGACGACCAGCGGTGAGCGGACGAAGAGGAAGAGGAGGAAGACGAGGCCTCGGATATCGGCATGTTCGCCGCTTCATCAACTGCTTCACAGTACCAAGCTGATCAAGCGAATCTAAAATTAAAAAAAAAAAAAAAACGTTTCGAACCAGAAAGCAGGAGAAGGGGAATGAGACGAGTATAAGGGAACCCTCACACTTGGCATACAAATAGATATCTTGGTGCGGTTGGGAATATTTTTCTCCGCTTTCTCTGAACGCGCTGGGAGGGAATATTTTGTCGTTATTTGAGAGCCTAGCTAATCTTTTGGGAACGACACATGGAGAGGAGTCGTGGAATGATGGATGATGGCGAAGGTGGGGGTGGCTAATGGTGACACGGCTTTCGTGTTGGACCTGCCGCAAAGGGAGGGAGGAGGAAGAACGAAAAGAATGGCATCCCTTCTTCTCGGGACCCAAGATGGGTTCTTTCTAGGAGGAACGAATACCGGTCAAATTAGCTTTGAGAAAACCCTCTGCATGGGGAAAGGACAGGCAAAGCGGAGATGAACTCTGGTCCTGGATCAAGGCACCATCCATTCATATAAGAGGCACCGTCTTTATCGGATGGGGGCCGGCTTAGCTCTCCAACTCGATTCCATGAGACCGATCCTGATCCGCCTCCATACCATCGCATCAATAGACAAGCCGACAAAGGGCAGTAAGAGCTTGGCAGTCCGTCTGGCACTTGCATCGAGGGCCTTCCAGATACGAGCCTCAGTTTTTGAAGGCTCGATCAAGGAATAACCGACGATTACAAGCCTACACGTTCATGATACCCACCCCGCTCCCCCGCCCTCTTTTTTTTTTTTCAAAAAAAAAAAAAAAAAAAACGTTCACGCTACATTAAAATTTTTTTTTAATATTATACGTTTCACTCCTCAGACAAATTTTCTTTCATATTTTAACTAATCAAATTCATTAAATTATTATAAAATATCTAACAAATATAAGATCATCAGCTGAACTCATTTTTTAAGTGAATTCCAGCATCACCGCCACCCCGAAGCAATGGACTCATCTTTTAAGTGAATTCCAAGACTTATCTTCCAAGTAAATTCCAGCATCACCACCACACCACCATCCCGAAGCAATGATCTCATCTTTTAAATGAATTCCAGCACACCACCATCCCGAAGCAATGAACTCATCAAATTCCAGCATCACCATCACCCGAAGCAATGGACATCAAGTTGACAGGTATCCAAACAAACCCATTTTTTTATGAATAAAATATTTATCTAAAAAATTATATTTTTTAAAAAAATATTTTTTAAATAATATTTAAATAAAAAATAATTTATTTATATTTTTTATGCACGAATAAATTGCTTTAAAATTTATTATTTATAACTATTTTTTTGTTAAAATTTATTTATATTTTTCATAATATCTCTTATACATTTTAAATTTAAAATAAATAATCAAATTATTAAATATTAAATAATAAAAGTATTAAAAATATAAATAAAATATTTTAAGTATAAAATTAAGTAATTATTTTACTAATTTATAGAAAAATGATTTAATCGTGGATAAAATTTTTTTTAATTTTATAAATAAATATTATCTATAAAAAAATAATTTTTTTATCTTAAAAAATATAAAAATATAGATAAATTAATTAATAAAAAAATAAATTAATTTTTTTATAATAATTACTTATAAAAGAATGAGCCCTAAGGGCTACATGTTTTTTTATCAAAAGAGAGGAAAAAAACCTGCCTTTTCCTCCAGAAAAGATGAAGAAAAAAATCTACAGTTTGGATGATCACCTTCCGAGACCACATGTTTGTCCGTTATCACCTGAATTTAGACTAGCCCCCTGTTGTCCGTCGTGAGCAAATTAAAATATAGACAAATTAGCAACCAAAATTCACAACCGACGCCCTGGACCAAAATCATTACTAAGCATTGCACGGTATCCAAGTTTTAGAGCTATTACTGCTTAGACAGCAATATCTTCATGATCAAAAAAAAAAAAAAAAAGGAACTAACTAAAATAAGTCCGAAGAAAGAAATTTGTAGTGGTAAGCAAATTACTTGTACGACTACAAAACTTCTCTTCATTTTCCCTTTGGTGACAACAAACCCACCAATACACCTCAGGCAACGCTCATGATATGACAACAACATCAAGTCCCAGGAAGCAAGATGAAACAAGATTATCTACTGTTGGTACTATCAGGGATATTCAGCGGTTCTCCTTGCTTTTTGGAACTTTCCGCTGCATGGCTCTGTCCAACCAATGAAAACTTCTTCACTTTCTGGACAAAAGAAAAAATATAATGATATAAGCCAACCTATAGTTCAATTAATAGCAAAACTGGAAAAACACTAGTTTGGATTAAAGAATCAGCAACACACGGTGAATCAATTTGCACCATATAATGTAAAGGTATAAAGCTGAAAAAATAATTGTCATGGAGAAGTTCACTAAAGAAAAGGCATTCATGTTTATCATATCAGATTCACATGCCAATTAAATCAACACCTTCAGTTGCAGCGTAAAGTAAGAAAAAGAAATGACTGGTGCTTGGAGTATCAATGCATCAATTTTGAATTTCTCCAACAAGAAGCAATAGTAATTTTAAGGATGAATCACCAAATTGTAATAATATTTCTCACTGAACTGCACCAAAACAAGTTTCTAGTTACCAAAAGATGAGTATGATTATAATCAAAGACACTTGATTAATAAGTCACCCAAGTTCCCTCAACTATCTACTAAAAAGAACTGCAGTGGCAAAGTCATGATAACTACTTGCCGAGAATCAGCACTTCACTTTCTCTGCTCCAATAATCCCTGCTTGTGTCATTTACCTTCTATCTTCATGTTCTGTAACTTTATCAAATTACACATATAAGAAAACATCCAATCCCATGCATGAAGCAAAATATAGAACATGAAACATAATTTTGCTCTTTTTATCAGCTTAGCTTGGTTTCATCTCATGACACTGAGGAAGCAATATCTTCAAAATGTTCCTGTTCCCAACTACTGTTATTAGATCAGCCTAAAATGATTTACAGAATTGCCAAAAAACAATAAGCATTCACAACCACGCCATTAGGTGATGAGAAGAAGGTCAAATTCATCTAAGTCTGGAATGAATAGGTTAACTCAAGCAGCCTCCTCACACTAGAAGCACTTAATTTAGTCTTATTAATTAAGAGACAGCTAAAGAGCCTTCATTTCCTCAAGCAATAAGAAAATGACCGATGGCATGCTATGAAGTCCACTGAATTTTATGCATCTTACCTACAGTCAGCAATAATAGGAGTCCTACATGTTGGGGGCAAAAAATTATGCATCATAAATGCATCAAGGACATGTACCGATAAGTCAAGTGAGACATGGCAAATATGAGGGTTACCAGAGTTAATGGATTCAACAAAAATTGACCAAACAGGGGGAGGGGGGAGGAGTTAGGATTATGAGAGATAAACCCAACAGGGAAGGACATTTGACGACTTGGGATAAGGTTTCCCACACAGAGTATCAGGCAATGATCCTTGACGGAAAGAAAAGGATGGGTTTATCATATGAGCAAAAATGGCAACATTTTGCTCATATAATAAAGATAATGATTCCAAGCCTCCAAGGACAATGTAAGAAAGAGTGCAGAATAATATGAGCAATCAAGTAAAAAGAACTGAACATCACTAATAAGCAGTGATGAGCAAAAATATCTTAACTATGAGCTGGAATGAAAAAAAGTTTCATATTTTTGCGACAATTAGCATTTTTTTGAAGTTCGTCAGATCAATATTAAATAATAATCTTTACACATTCACTTTTGGCCAAAATGACAAACATATAAATTAAGCACATAACTGTAATTCATCAGCATGAAACTGTTGGGACAAAGGACTCGGAGGAAAGGATTAGTTCAATTACGACTATTACAACAAAAATTATACCAGTAGGAGAGAATGGAGCAAAAGGATCTAGCAAGTAGCAGCCATATTGAAATTCTACTTTGGAAAGAATATTACATGCAGTCAGGTGCTGATAGCTTCAACCAAAACATATTGAATCCTGCTCTACAAATATCCATGATATAGGGCCTAAATATTGAACCTACATCGAGAGCAAGCTGCACCACATGATGGCACCCCTACCCAATCAACTAATATCACAAACAAGTTTACCATACTAGAAGCAGAATACAATGGACTAACAGAGTAAGCTTGTGCTATGAAATGATTTTTCGAAACCTCTTCTTTCATGTGGGACCACTTTTATAGCTTTGATACAAGGAGGAGAGGAGATGGTCATCGACTTTCCATGTTTACATAATGTTCCAGGGAAAGGCTGAGAGCTTCAACCAAAACATATCAAACCCCACCTTTGAACTCTTTGGGTAACAACTCCCTATATATTGTGACTTTTGGAGACAAGCTGCTTTCCCAACAGCTACTTTTCAACAAATTTTAGACATGGGTTAAAAATTTGATAATATCTTTTAATTTTCAATTGTGAGGGAAACAGTTTCAAAAACAGCTTTTTTTTTAACAAAGTTTAGCCTTGCAATGAAATTTCTTATCATCTCTTTATTTCAGTTTCCCAGTTCTGGCATGACATATGTGGGAGAAAGCATGCCCGAGCACCCAGAGATTTTGTATATGTCTGTCATAATCACTTAAGTTCAGTTTATTCTCTTCTCCTACTCTAGCTCCATGAACAAAAAAATTGGGAACATAAATCTTCTAGTGGCACAGGTAATAGAAAAAATGAGACTACTAATAAGTATAGCTTTAATGGGTTATTTAAGGGAGCACATTCGTCCCTAGACTTTCCCCTACATGCTTGATCAACTAAATACCAAAATACTACAGGGACCAAGAACATCAATTCCACCAATAAGCTACTAATCCCAAACAACCAAGAGCACGACTAAGCTACATTTCAAATCTTCTAGATCATTTTCAATTTTCGACTCCTTAATTATCTATCCCTTGCATCACTGAGATATAGATGTGCAGTAACAATAATATATCTTTTAATGCAGAAACACACACACACAGCTCGATGTTGGACAAAACCCTAGATTAGCTGATCGTCCCAACTATCTCGCCAATACTAGCAAGCCACTATTTTATCGAAAAGAACATCGGAAAAATTCTTAAAACATTAAAGAAAACAAATGAAAATCCATGTAACGAATTACTTCAATTACTTGGAATCAAAATCATCATTAGCTGTCACACGGATGAGCGGGGAAGCGTATTAATGATATGATTGCATTGGATTAACAAAAGAAGCAAGAACGAGCCAGACATGAATTCAAATGCACCAAGAAATTTTAATGGAAACCCTGATATATCTTATTGATCAACGATAAAAGAAGCCGAAAAAAATCATCGATTCGGCTAAAGAAGATTCGTACTAAAAATAATCAAGAAAAAAAGTTCGACTGCGACCTTTTCGAGCACGCAATTCCGCAGGGCGTCCAAGAAGCGGAGGCACTTATCCCGATCGAAGGGGGATTCGATGGCGCAGTTGAGCAGATCCAGGGCTTCCTTCGCGCAGACGGGTTGGGGCGTCGTCGATGACTCCATGACTAAAGACTTGACGACGGAAGGGCGGCGAAGAAGAAGGATCGAAGAAGGGATGAGATCCAGGTAGACGATCAAAGGGAAATGGGGTGAAAAGATTGGGAAGTGGGGTCTGCGTACCAAGTCCCGCCTAAGCGTGATGAAGAGCCGGCGGGTGCCGTTTCCAAATTCCAGTGGATTGTAAACTTGGGCCCATCCGTTTTCGAATACCAGTAGATGGTAAACTTGGGGTTGAAGAAAACCAGGGGGCGGTTTGAAGAAAGACCTCAGGTCCCTGTCCTGCGGAAAACGGGTCTAGGTGCACAGATTTATCCCAATTGGACAAATGGATCCTACCATGGCGTACCCAGCGGAAACCTATCCATGCCATCTCCTGACATCTCAGAGGCATCAAAGCAGCGAGCCCAAACAGAATAGTGTGGTCGCTCAGATAATTAGCATATATATATATATATATAATTTTATTTATATCTACTATATTTTAAAAAAATATCAAACTAATACTTTTAGTTCTCATAATATTTTAATATAGTTTTATAATTTATTTATTAGCAAATAATATACTATTTTAATGAATGAAAATATTCTTTGCTCATAGAAAGATAAGGAGAAAAAAGAGGAAAAAAAGAGAAGAGGAGAGAAAAGGTCATCGACAAGAAAAGGATAGACATGAAAGAAGCCACCACAGAAAGAGAATAGAGTCGCATAGATCAACATGAAGAAGGATGGAAGCATCGATTTGCTTCATGGGTGGGATTGAAGGAAAAGGGGTGAAGAGAAAAATGAAGAGGGCTCACCAATGAAGAAGGAGAAAAAATCACTGCCGCCCATAACAAAAAATTTTGGACCTAACCATCTTTCCAAACAATTTCAAGAGAAAAATATAAAGGTATTAAAAAGATATGGATATGACTCGTTCAACTAGTATGTATCACATAAATACATGCTTCATGGTTGGCCAAAATAAGTAGGCAAGCAAATCTATTCATATAAACAACATAAATAGTCATAAAAATGATTGTAGATGAACTCCTGAACCATTCTGATGGTAGATTTTATTTCAATCCCACTAAAGCAAATTAGTAAAGAGACCCTTAATGTCCGTTGAAAGAAAGTTTATCTATAGACTAGTTGAATTGACATATACATATTCATTTACATACATATATATATAAAAATATATGCATAAATATACTTAGCTAAAGATATTGCACATGGAAGAATCAATAACTTTTCTATAAATCTTATTGAGACTATTCCTTATGTTGAAGACTAATCTAACATTTTCTAAAATATGATAAATATGGCTGGTGCATGATATGAATATCCAAGAACTAGAATGTTGAGTTCAAATAACTAGCTAGAAGAAGCCTCCTAATCAAAGTTCAATGCCCTAAAATGCTGCCAAATTTGGCTTAAACAAATATTAGATGAAATATTCTTTAAAATGGAAATGCACAAAAGTGTAACATAACAACATAATATTGTTGGAAAAGTGGTAATGAAAGAAATCATCCAAATAAATTAGACTAATAATGAAGCTAGAATAGCTTCTCCTGTGTTACCATTAATTTGGTGACAAAAAAAAATGTGCATGCCCAACATAGCATTTCAACCAAGTAGAACGACTACTCCATAAAAACGTTAAGGATGAATCCATCTTGTCAAATTCAACAAAACCTAACAAATACAATTGAAATAAAAATGATAAGTAAATGCTCAGTTATGTCAATAAAAATAATTGCAGCACAAATTATAACTCAGCACCTAAAAATTCTAAGAGGTCAGTAATGACCAAAAAATGGTCCATAAAATAGAAGAAGACACAAAAAAAAAACCACAAAAATTAATATTTAAAAAATATATCCAGTTTCAAAGAAAAGTAATATGAATTGTAATCAATTAAAATATCAATCCATCAAATCCCTTCTCTCTCACTCTCTCTCTATTTTTTTCTTTATTTTCTTACTCTATTTGCTCTATTTTTGGAGAATATGAGAGAGATGGAGGTGGAGAAGAGGTAGAAAGAAGAAAAGTTTGGTATGGATGTGTGGGTATATATTTTCTTTTCTTTGTCCTCTTCTTTACTTCCTTTTCGAGAGAATAAGAAAATGCAAGAACTTGATTGAGATCCTCCATGATCTTCTTCTCCCTCCATACTCCTTTTTTTTCTCTCAACTTGATTTGGGGTTTCTTCTTCACCTTCCTATTTAATTTAGAATTTATTTGATATCAAGGATATTTTGAGTGTTTTATAAAATGATGGTACCATATGATAGTCATAGTTATTAATAATGGTACCATATGCTAATAAAATATTATGATTATTAGTGATGGCACATAGTTATTAACAATGACATATTGTCGTCACTAATAATTTTTTTAAAATTAAATTTTATGATTATTAACGATGCATCTCATCATTGTTAATAAAAAATATTTTTTTTAATTTGATTTTATGATTATTAACGACGGAACATACTTATTAGCGATGACATCTTACCGTCGATAATAAAAAGTAATTTTATTTTTTAATTTAATTTTATGATTGTTGACGCAGAATCTGATCGTCGTCGGAATCCGTTGGAGTGAAGGCCAATGAGGTCGCCGTTGGGGACCTGCAAAACAAAGTCCCATCCGGAGCTGGTGGGGGGTGGCTCCGATAGGACCCTCCGACGATCAAGTCAGCTTCAGTCAACAGAAATGGAGTGCTCGGTAGAGTTTTTAGGAAGAGAAAAGGGTTTTAAGAACCTGGCCTAAGTGTATCCGGAAGGTCTTTTTTATAGACGGAGCTTGTTGTAACCATCTTGATTAATGATTGAGGTAACTGTCCTGATCAATATCGATCGTTATTGTCGATCGTTATTGATTCGATAAATGTCGATCATTATTATCGTGTAACCGTAGCGGGATCGCCTGCTGGAATCCATCATAAGAAGTTCGGCTTTTATGGAAGTTCGGCCATTGAGAAACCCGTCCGCTGTAGAAGTCCGCAAGGAGTCCGGCTTCCGTAGAAGCCCAGCTGCTGGAGGAGTCCGTAGGGAGTCCGACTTTCGTAGAAGCTCGACCGCTGGAGGAGTCCGTAGGAAGTCCGGCTTCCGTAGAAGCTCGACCGTTGGAGGAGTCCGCAGGGAGTCCGACTTTCGTAGAAGCTCGACCGCTGGAGGAGTTCGATCGAGGGACTATTGCTGTGGAATTTAGCCGGCTGAAGGGTCGACCACTTGAAGAGTTCGGCCGCTGGAAGTTCGAAGGAGCTCGACCGCTTTAGCAGTTCGATCAACTGTAATAGTTCGGCCAAGACCCACCCGTCGAAGTTCTTTCGTGGCTACTGGCCGCATCAAGCTGGGCACCAAACTTGACTTCGGTAGGAGCGGGGTTTATCCTCAACACTAGCCCCCCACTTTCGAGTTCGAAACTCGAAGGAAGGGAGTGACAAGGCGACTGCCGAAGTCTTCTTCCGGGCCTCGTGCTGGTCCATGTTGAAGCTCGAGGGAGATTTCATCTTCGGCTAAAGTTGATGCTGAAGCTGAAGCTCTCTAGCCGAGATTGATATGGTCACTCAGAAGAGATCCCATCTCTCACTGAGGTCGAAGTCGACGCTCTTCAGTCGAGGTCAGCCCAGTCACTCGGGGGAGACCTTATTTGATCGAGATTGACAGGGTTGCTCAGGGGAGATCTTATCTCCTTTGACTGAGGTTGATGTGGATGCTCGCGTTAGAACGAGATCCTCCTCCTGTTCCTAACGGGCTGTGGGGGCACATTCGGACTGTCGTCCATCTCCTTCCATCTTGTCTAAGGTGAACGAGGCCTTCGACTTTGCTCGCGTTAGGATGAGGTCCTCCTTCTATTCCTAATGGGCTGTGGGGGCACATGCGAACCGTCGTCCGAGCCTCTCCCCCCGTCTCGTCCTTTGTGAACAAGGCCTTCGACTTTGCTCGCATTAGGATGAGGTCCTCCTCCTATTCCTAATGGGCTATGGGGGCACATGCGAACCGTCGTCCGAGCCTCTCCTCCTATCTCGTCCTTTATGAACGAGGCCTTCGACTTTGCTCGCGTTAGGATGAGGTCCTCCTCCTATTCCTAACGGACTATGGGGGCACATGCGAACCATCGTCCGAGCCTCTCTTCCCATCTCGTCCTTTGTGAACGAGGCCTTCGACTTTGCTCGCGTTAGGATGAGGTCCTCCTGTTCCTAACAGGCTGTTTTTACTCATTTCTTTCTTGTCATCCCATAATCCTTGTGCCAAAAATAAAAAATGCAGAGCAAAGAAATTTTTAAAGGAAGTTTACTAATAATACATCCTCAGATTTTCTGAGTTCCACGACCGAGGAAGCACTATCCCTCTGAGTTCCTTCAGGCGATAAGTTTCAGGTCGGATAACTTCCATCACCTCATACGGACCTTTCCAGTTTGGGGCGAGCTTCCCTTGACTCTGAGGCTGAGCGACAGCGGCTCGTTGGAACACTAAGTCCTCCACTCTGAATGTCTTACTTTTAACCCTGAAGTTGTAGTACCAAGCCACCTTCTGTCTATAGGCTGCCATCCGGATGCGGGCTTCCTTCCTCTTTTCTTCCAGAAGATCGAGGTTGATTCTGAGGTCCTAGGGGTTGTGCTGCTCATTGAAGCCCACGACTCGTGCAGAAGGAAGCTTAAGTTCGACCGGGATAACTGCCTCAGTACCGAAGGCCAAAGCGAAGGGTGTTTCTCTAGTTGGCACCCTCTGAATAGTTCGGTATGCCCAGAGGACATGGTAGAGTTCGTCCACCTAGACCCCTTTTGTCCTATCGAGTCTCGCCTTGATTCCTTGTAGCAAGGTCCGGTTGGTTATCTCAGCTTCCCCATTGGCCTACAAGTGAGCCACCAAGGTAAAGCGGTGGGAGATGTTTAGTCCTTCGCAGAACTCGACGAACCTCGCCCCGACGAACTATCGCCCATTGTCGGTTATGAGGATTCGAGGCAGGCCAAACCGGCAGACTAGTGACTTTCAGACAAAGTCCTGCACCTTGGCCTCGATAATTTTTGCGAGTGGTTCGGCTTCGACCCACTTGGTGAAGTAGTCGATTGTGACCAGGAGGAACTTCCACTGCCCAGACGCCGTTGGGAAGGGGCCGAGTATATCCATTTCCTACTATGCAAATGGCTAGGGTGAACTGAGCGGAGTGAGTTCGGATGCCGGTTGCCTCTACACATTGACGTTCTTCTGACAGCGGTCGCACCTCTTTACATATTCCATGAAATCGCGAAATAAAGTCGGCCAGTAGTATCCCTACCGGAGTAGTTTTTGCGATAGGGATCTGGCTCCTACGTGACTTCTGTAGAGTCCTTCGTGCACATCCCATAGAGTGAGGTCGGCTTCTGAAGGTCGGAGACATCTCAGCAACGGGAGGGAGTACGACCTCTTATACAACCTACCTTCGTATAAGACGTAGCTGAAGGCCTGATTCCTGAGCTTCCGAGCTTCTTTTCGATCGTGGAGAAGGACCCCCTCTTGAAGATAGGCGATCAACGGGTCAATCCACCTGGGCTCGAATTTCGTCTGAAGGATGGCCTGAGATTCCTCCGTGGTCGGGCACTTCAAAATTTTCAAAAATACTTCTTTGGGCAGTTCGGCAGGCGTTGAAGCGGCCAACTTGGAAAGAAGATCGGCTCTTGCATTTTCCACCCTCGAAATGTACTGAATGCCGAAACTATCGAAGGTCGGGATCAAATTCTTCACTTTCCCGAGGTACCTCACCATGCTTTCCTCTCGTGCCTCATAGCCACCGCCGACTTGACCAACCACCAACTGGGAATCGCTGTAGATTTGAAGCCGATCTATTTTTAATTTCCTTGCTATATTTAATCCGACGATCAGTGCTTCATACTCGGCCCCATTGTTGGTCGTGAGAAACTCGAGATATAGCGCATACTCTGCTACAACTTCTTCGGGGCTAACCAAGACCAGCCCCGCACCGGCTCTGGCAGAGTTGGACGAACCATCCACGTGCAGAACCCAGGAATCTTCAGGGAGGTCAACGCTCTCTTCGGGGAGGATCGACCGTAACAGCTCGGCTTCATCGAAGTTCGGCCTCGCTCTGGTGCTGGTACCACTCGATTCAAGCTCGGCTTCAACCAAAATGGTGCATTCTAGCATAAAATCCGTCAGTATCTGGGCTTTGATCAACGATCTGGGTCGGTAGTTGATGTCGAACTCTATGAGCTCGATTGTCCATTTTGCGATTCTTTCGGAAGCATCTGCTCGGTGGAGAACTGCTTTTATCGGTTGGTCTGTGAGGACCGTTATGGTGTGCTCCTGAAAGTAAGGTTGGAGCCTCCTGACAGCAATTATGAGACAGTAAGCCAGTTTTTCTAACCTAGAGTATCTGGTCTCCGCATCCCTTAGGACTCGACTCACGTAGTAGATCGGTCGTTGCATCTTTGCTTCTTCCCTGACGAGGACTGCCGCCAGGGCCACCGAGGAGACAGCTAGATATAGGAACAATTCTTTCCCAGATTCAGATTTTGCTAGCAGCGGGGGTGTGCCGAGGTAGTTTTTAAGCTCCTCGAATGCTTGTTGGCACTCCGCCGTCCAGTAGAAGTTCTTCGGTCGCCTGAGAATCTCGAAGAAGGGCATGCATCGTTCAGCCGACCTTGAGACGAAGCGATTTAGAGATGCCACCTTCTCGGCCAGGCGCTGAACTTTCTTGATCATCTTTGGAGTGGTCATTTTCCGAATGGCTCGGATTTTCTGGGGGTTTGCCTCGATTCCACGTCTCGACATCATGAACCCAAGAAATTTTTCAGAGGTTACACCAAAGGTGCATTTGGTTGGGTTCAGCTTCATCTTGTGCTTCCTAAGTGCACCGAAGGTCTCTTCAAGGTCGGCCAAGTGGTCTACTGAAGCTTGGCTTTTGACGAGCATGTCATCTACGTACACCTCCATGTTGCGGCCGATCTACTCCTTGAAAATTTTATTGACTAAACGCTGGTATGTTGCCCCTGCGTTCTTGAGTCCAAAAGGCATGACCTTGTAGCAATAAAGACCTTGGTTAGTAATGAAGGTGGTCTTTTCTTCATCTTTAGGCACCATGCGTATCTGGTTGTAACCAGAAAAAGCATCCATAAAGGTAAGGAGCTCATAACCCGAGGTTGCGTCCACCAACTAGTCGATCCTGGGTAGGGGGTAGCTGTCCTTCGGACAAGCCTTGTTCAGCTTTTTGAAGTCGACGCACATCCTTCACTTGTTATTTACTTTCTTGACAAGAACCACGTTCGAAATCCAAGTCGGATAGTTAACCTTCCGGATGAGTCCGGCTTTGAGGAGTTTATCTACTTCTTCGGCGATCGCTTTCTGCCTCTCCGGGGCATGTTGTCACAACTTTTCTCTTATCGGCCGGTGTTTTGGATCGACGGTCAGTCGATGTTCCATGACCTCGGTGTCAATCCCTGGCATATCTACTGGGGTCCAGGCGAAGACGTCCGCGTTTCTTCTGAGAAAAGCGATGAGCTGCTCCCGAACCTCGGCCGCCAAGTTGGAACCGATCTGCACCACATGCTCCAAGTTTCCATCATTCAAGAGCACAGAAACGAGGTCTTCCACAGGCTCGCCCCGCTCCTCAGTGAGGTCATCGCGGACGTCCAATCCATCCACAAGATAAGGGTCGGGCTGATCTTCCTTATGCAGGGTGATCGAATAGCAATGCCTTCGGCTGGTACGGTGTTGCCAGCAAATCCTACCAGCGGAAAATTCATTGGCCTCAATCAATCGTCAGGTAGGAACATTTTTTAGAAGGCATCGTAAAACAACACATCAGCTGAGCTTCCATTATCTACCAGAACGCGGCGTACATCGTAGTCAGCAATATTCAAGGAAACTACAACCTCGTCATTATGTGGAAATTGGATTCCCTGACCATCTTCCTCGGTGAAGGCTACAGGCTCCATGATTCTCCGCCTCTTCACCGATCCTTTGGATTTGCTGGTCTCCCCTTACTGAGGTCCCCCTAAGATAGTATTGATGACGCCAAAGGGTGGCTGATCTTCTTACTGATTTTTTCCACTTAGCGGTAGCGCTCTCGACCGATCTTCCCTCTTCTCAGGTCGTCTTCAAAGAAATCGGCTTAGTCTGCCTCGCCTGACGAGCTCTTCGATCTCGGCCTAAAGTTGAATGCACTTCTCAGTGTCATAACCGTGGTCGCGATGGTAAAGGTAGAACTTATTGGGATTGCGCTTGCTAGGATGGGAACGCATTCTCTCTGATCTTAGAAGTTGTTCCTGGATCTCCATCAGAACTTGAGTCTTCGGGGTGTTAAGGGGGGTGTAGTTGTGAAATCATCATCGTCGGAGAGAACTTCGACGTTGAGAAGAACCTCGGTGTATCCTTCCGTCAGGGCTTCTCCGCTTCCGAGCTTGAGGAGGAGTCCGGGCTTGCCCGCGATCAGGGGGAGTCCGGGAATGCGGCCGAGCTTCAGTCCATTTTCTTTCTTCGACGGATCTGCCAAGCCCGCCAATTCGCCGCTTGCCACCGATTTCGTCGTCCTTAGCCTCGAAGGCCTCCTCTGCCCGGACATAACTTTCGGTCCGAGCCAGCATATCGGCAAAGTCCTTGGGATACTTCTTTTTCAGAGAGAATAATAGATCGTTCTTCTGAAGGCCACCTTTGAGAGCGGCCATGGCGATTGACTGGTCCAGGTCCCGGACCTCTAGTGCAGCAGTATTAAATCGGATAATGAAAGTCCGGATGGATTTTTCCTCCTTCTGCCTGATGGCCAATAAGGACTCCGAACCTCAATGCGGACGTCGGCTACTAACAAAGTGGGCCGCGAACTGTTGACTCATCTGGTCAAACAATAAGATGGTGTTTGGTTTGAGCGCCGAGTACCAGTTTCTAGCAGCTCCTTTAAGGGTAGAGGGAAAAGCCCGTCACAAGATAGCATCTGGCGCGCCATGAAGCAACATCGTTGTCCGAAAGGCTTCCAGATGGTCGACCGGATCGGTGGTCCCATCGTAGCTCTCGAACTATGGGAGCTTGAAGTTCGGCGGGATAGGTTCTTGCATTATTTTCTGCGAAAAAGGAGGGTCAGTGCAGATGTCATTACCGCGTGAAGAGGGAGTGTGACGGAGTTCTTCGATTCGTCGGCTCATTTTCAAGAGCCTTCGATTCAGGAGATCTTCACGGTCTCTGATCTCCAAGGTCTTCCTGCTGAATGGGTGCAAAGCTTCACCCTGGGATGAGCGGTCTGAACAAGGGCTCTCCTTCCGTTGCCTTCCTCTTTCGAAGATTGGAGGTCGGGTAGCCCATGTCGATTGCCTCTGGACTGGACCATACGGCTCTGAAGAATCCTGCGTCGGTTGAACTAGTACGGTGGCCTGCTGGTGCATGGCCTGCACCGTCTGAACTATCTCAGTGAGGCCACGAACCTGCTAGACGAGCAGGTTGAACTGCTCAGCGTCTACCGCGGTTACAGACTAAGCCTGGGCCATCGGGGCTGGAGCGGTAGCGGATGGACTTGAACGGGATCGGGCTGCGGAGGTTGCCGATAGTCGGGCTATAGAGTGAGCCTGGGTCGTCGGGGCTGGAGCGGGAGTGGACGGACTCGAACGGGATCGGGCTGCGGAGGCCGTCGATCGCCGGGTGGAGGCTCTCTTGGGGGGCATCTTTTCTTTTTGGAAAGGAATTCGAATAAGGAGGAAGAGATATTTCTTGAGCACTCCTTTAAGAACAAAGGAACTCTGGCTTCCTTTAAGAGAGAAATCTTTGCCAGTTTCCTTCTTTCAGCACCAATCTGTTGACGCAGAATCTGATCGTCGTCGAAATCCGTCGGAGTGAAGGCCGATGAGATCGCCGTCGGGGACCTACAAAATAAAGTTTCATTCGGAGCTGGTGGAGGGTGGCTCCGGTAGGACCCTCCGACGATCAAGTCAGCTTCAGTCAACTGGAATGGAGTGCTCGGTAGAGTTTTTAGAAAGAGAAAAGGGTTTTAAGAACCTGGCCTAAGTGTATCCAGAAGGTCCTTTTTATAGAGGGAGCTTGTTGTAACCGCCTTGATTAATGATTGTCGTAACTGTCCTGATCAATACCGATCGTTATTGTCGATCGTTATTGACTCGATAAATGCCGATCATTATTATCGTGTAACCATAGCGGGATCGCTTGCTGGAATCCATCATAAGAAGTTCGACTTTCATGGAAGTTCGGCCATTGAGAAACTCGTCCGCTGCAGAAGTCCGCAAGGAGTTCGACTTCCGTAGAAGCCCGGCTGCTGGAGGAGTCCGCAGGGAGTCCGGCTTTCATAGAAGCTCGACCGCTAGAGGAGTCCACAGGGAGTCCGGCTTCCATAGAAGCTCGACCACTTGAGGAGTTCGGTCGAGGGACTATTGCTGTGGAATTTAGCCGGCTGAAGGGTCGACCACTTGAAGAGTTCGGCCGTTGGGAGTTCGAAGGAGCTCGACCGCTTTAGCAGTTCGGTCGGCTGTAATAGTTCGGCCAAGATCCAACCGAAGTTCTTTCGTGGCTACTGGCCGCATCAAGCTGGGCACCAAACTTGACTTCGACAGGAGCGGGGTTTATCCCCAACAATAATTATTAGTGATGGAGCATACTTACTATCAACATCATCTTGCCATCACTAATAAAAAATATTATTATTTTTTAAATTTAATTTTATGATTATTAACAATGGTAATGTACCATTGCTAATAAAAAATAATTTTTTTAATTTGATTTTATGATTATTGGCTACATAGCATGGTTATTAGCAATGACATTTTGTCGTTGCTATTAAAAAGTACTTATATTTTTTTAAATTTAATTTTATAATTATTAGTGATAGTGCATACTTATTAGCAATGGTACTTTATCATTGCTAATAAAAAATATTTTTTAAATTTATTTATGATTATTAATGATGGAGCATGGTTATTAGCAATATAATTTTGCCGTCACTAATAAAAATAATAATAATTTTGATAGATCCATTGATCAGATGGTATACTCATGTGATGGAGTATTTGTCTGCTCGTTAAAAATAATAATAAGGAACAAGATTCTATAATTTACTTTCATGGCATTATTAAAACTCACTTTGCTATAGATGGACCATCATCAGTTTTAAGGGTACAAATCAACTAAGCAAAAAATAGGTTGCTTGGGCTTAACCATTTCAATTATTATTCAACTTGAATAATAGAATATTCAATTTAAAATCTCATAAACCTAATCAAATATACATAATTTTAATAATATTATATTTTAAATAATATATATTATTAAATAAATTTTTAAATTATAATATTATATTATAATATGTTTTAATGATTAGAATTTAGATTCGAGTTCGAATATGACTCAATTGATAATCACGTCGACCTTGAATTATATATATATATATAATCAAGATGAGTTTTTTTGTTGGTGAAAAAAGATCGGACGGATGATGAAACAAAGATACACTAGCGTATGAATTATCTTTAAAGATAACTTATGAAATTGAAAGATGGTCTTAATTTACTAAAGTCGGATCCGACCCGATCTGATCCAAATTCAATATTGGATCCAATATATAAATCATAGAGCAAATAAAGTGGGATTATACATGGACCTGATTCGATCCGATCCAATCCGGCACGATTCAACTGATCTAATAGAGCAAAATTTTTGACCATGGATCCGATCCAATCTAATCCAATTTTTTATTGGGTTAGATCCAGACCCAATCAAGAAATCGAATCGAATCGGGGTTACTAATGATCCAGTCCAATCTTTGTACCAAAAAAAAATAAAATTCTCTTCTCTTGTCATCATTTTCCCCCATGCACCCTCATCTTCCCCCACCCCATCTTTACCCCACCTTCGGTCCCCCCGCCGTCCTCCTCTTTCCCATGATCCATGGATCCTTTATTTTTCTCTTTTCATATTTTCACAGGGCCGGGGTTTTATAAATTCACAAGTGCTTTGAAAAAAAGGTTAATTTGCGTGCTGGAAGGATCATTGGCATTCAGAACTAGAATAATTCTTACTGGAGAAAACATTTTCATCTTGTAAAATATTAAAACTAACCCTTATTTTTAGTTATTTTAAGCCTTTGGTTGAAATTGTTCCGCCAGTTTCTTAATTTGGTGACATATTTGATTTAACATTCTATTGACGGGGGTATTCTTTGTTTATGTTTTCTTGTCTCACTTCATAACTTGCGCATGGTCCACACAACGTTTCTGGCCGGAAACTCCTACATGTTTTTCTAATTTCTATATGAATGTGTTATTTATTTTTTTAAAAGATGTTCATGAATGTGTTATCCGAAGTTTGTTTATGTTTTTTTTCTTTTTTGGTCTCATTTCAGTACTCGTGCATGATCCATAAAACTTTTTGGGCCAGAAGCTCCTTCCTGTTTTTATGATTTCTATTTCAAAGAGTTATTTCTTTTTTCAAAAGATGTTTATGAATGTGTTATCCGAAACGAAAATGTCAACAATTTACTCATGGAGAAGAAAATAAGAATGCAGGGGACCTCTGATCAAATGATATAGTGGGTGTCAGAAGTATTTACGTGTATTGATGAGATACTTCTAAAATAAGTCGCTGGATCTCTCTCCTAGCAGAGAAACTCCCAATTTTCTTTCTTTTTAATAATTAGACTACGATTCGACGTTCAGACCTTTGTTGGTGTCAGGATGAAGTCAAAAGGAAAATGGTAGGAAGAAAGCAACCCTGTTCGTCCGATTGCCTGGGCCTTATTTGGTTGAGGTTCGGTCCTGGACGATCACAGGACTTGGAAGATGAAACTAAAGCATGGTGTACTGTTGTGGAACTTCTGTCCACATGTTTACTCCAACAAAAACCACAGATTTCGAGAGTTCCCATGATCCTCTTGATGCCATCAAGTTTTTTATATATCCGGTTATACTCATGGTCAATTAAATATATCATGAGATCTTCATTCTAATCTGTTTCATTTTGCTCCACAATATACAAATTCATTTTCATGATGACCGTTGAATTCTGTCTCCTTTCTCCAGCTTTAGTTGGAGAAAATTAGACACTCTTTTACATTCCCCCAGGATGACTCTGGTGTTCTTAGTAGTGATTCATTTAAAGTGTAACATGCCACTTTTTTGTACAGAGTACGGTATATTGTCAGTAAACGTTTTAGGATAAGATGGCCTGTGTCCATGAGAAAGTTCATTGTTATATTAGTTACCGTTATCTTAACCAACACTGTGGTTTAGCATTATTAATATATCCATCATTATATTTGCTTGAGGAATCCTTGATGTTCTCTGTGCATTTCCAATTTGCTGTTGTTTTCGATTAAGCAACCCTTTAGGCAGGGATCTTCTTCTCTAAAAAATCTGAACAAATTTCACAAAAAGTTGAGTCTAGAATATTTACTACCATCCTTCTCGAAGATGAATCCGTAAATGGCATGATGTTGCTAATTATCGTTTAAAGTTGTTAATCACACTTAGAGCAATTTGTATTTTGATGCAAGACATCTGCATATGGTTATACACTTATACCATATTAGGGATGTCTTTAACATTAAGTTTACATGCATCATTGCCCTACAGACTGTACAATCACAAGAGCAAGCAGAACGAGATGCTGCAATAGCAAGTCGCATCATCCTTGCAATGAGGTTGGCTGGTCATCAGGGAAAGAAGTACAAAGCCATTGAAGAAGCTATGGAGTTTGTTGGAGATGTGCATGATGCTGGTGAATTTGTCTCACCAAAAAGCCTCTATGGGATGCCAAGGAATCATTTAGGTGGTAATTTAGGAATTCATGAGGGAAAAAGGTCATGCGTCTGGATGCAGACGTTAATTTCTGGTCTGGCTTTAGCGAAGAAGTCATTCAGATTGGGAAGGATGGGCAGTGTATTAGGGAATGCTGCCATGTTTGCCGCGAGTATGCTTGCTTTTCTTGAGCTGCATCAAGTGGCTTTCAGGGGTGAAACTCTGCAGAGGCATTTTACAGGCGAAATGGAAAGAATATTTCTAAGTTGGATAATTCTTCTCAGACTAGCCTGATGAAACATTTTGACGTGTTATCAGCTAGGGGCTAGGGCAAATATTTGGAGTGGATTAATGGGTTATACATGATGTTTTGGTGATGTTAAGTGGAATTGTTAGAACGCAATCTTTTGGAGGATGGTGCCTTGTAATTTTGTAGCACAAAATGTGTGATCATATTTTGCTTAGTATTAGTTTGATTTGTTGTCACCTTGACCATTTGCCCCAGATGATCAATGATTTAGTTGGGTTATATGTAAATAATTTGTCTGGCACTCTGCAAAATGTCAATCTGTTGCTTAGTCACCCACATATTTTCCATTATTGTGGGTTTTATGCAAGATGCGAAGGGGATGTGGTTATGATGCAATCGTGGTTGTAGATTCAGCTTCATTTCAAAAGCATTTAGACTATTATTTCGGTTCCCAATGTTCCCTAGGTTCCTTTTTACCATTCGTCTACTCCTGGAATGGCGTTTAGCTTTGACAGTATGGTAAAGGCTTTATGTCTTGCTTTATTCTTGATGTCAGTCGGACAACCAGGACTCGTCTCTTTAACCTTTCCTAATGTCACCTCTCTCTGTTCTTGTTCTAATAAGTTTCAGCTCCGGGATCCTTCCAGTTTCCTTTATTAATCTGGCCTTTTCTTTTTTTTTTCTGCACGTATCTTTATGCATAATTCTTTGAAGCAGGTGTGATCACTGCCGTCCATGATTCCACCTATAAGACGCTGCGCTGCGAATTGGCTGGATACGAGATGATGCAACCCACGAATTCCTGTTGTTGAAGAATTCTGTGGGCCCGCTTACCAAATGAAATAACGACGTAGGCGTGAAGCCGAGGCCAACTTTCTGCAATTATTCCTTTTTAGTGGCCTTTGGAAGAGAATAACTGCAACGGCAACGTTGCCGACGGTACGATCCTAAAATATATTTCTGGCTCTTCACGCGGAGTCTCACTTGAGTTTTCTCTTGGATCGCCTCTTTTCTAGAGTTCCACCGCACCACCATTAACTTATCTCCATCCGTAGAATTCATGGTTCGGAGTATCCTACTAGAATTCTCACCGTCACATTAGCGATAGACTTTAGTGTTTTTTTCATAGAAAAAAATTGTTATGTAACGTGACACAGTCTTGTTGCGGTTGATTTATATATGACCTACCAGACCGGTCACTGGCACGCCAGGAATGCGTTGAGACCATTCAGAGTGCTGCGTCGATAAATCACGCGGTTCCGCGGCCCACCCAGCGGCCGAAGGCAGGGTGGGCCGGCTGTGGTCATTTGGGCTAGGAAGTACTTATCCGGATCTCTTCTCCACAGATCTAAAATATATATTAAAAAATAAAAAAAAAATTCTAGATATTTGAGATTGTTCAAGTAAACCATTTTTTCTATGTCATGTCCTCTCATTTAACAATCCTTCGAGCATTAAATTCAAGCTTTGAATTAATAAAAATTGATATTAACTTCTATTTATATAAATTAAATTATATTATTAATGTATGGTATTATTATATTCTATAATTAAAATCTATTTATATTAATAATAAAATATATGAAATAAAAATAAATATTATTTTATTATATATATTTATAACATGATCGGATCTTGAATTTGTATGCAATGCATGGACTTAAAACTAATTATCCTTGTTGAGGATAAACCCCACTCTTGCCGAAGTCTAGTCCGATGTTTGGCCTAATACAATCGGTAGCCACGGAAGAGCTTCAGTGGTCGAGTCTTAACCGAATCTTTTCAATCGGTCGAACTCCCCAATGGCCGAATCTTAGCCAAACTCCTTCAGTCGATCGAACTCCTCAGCGACCGAACTCCTTCCGAACTTTCCAGCGGTCGGATCTTAGTCGAACTCCTTCAACCTGCTAAACTCCTCAGCGGTCGAGCTCCTTCCAAACTTTCCAGCGGTCGAGTCTTAACCGAACTTCTTCAGCCTATCGAACTCCTTAGCGGTCGAGCTCCAATCGGACTCCCATGAGAGCCGAACTCCTCCAGGAGCTGAACTCCTTCCGGACTTCTTCCTCAGTCGGATTCCTCCAATGGATTGCTCCTGGATAATTCCATCAGACGTATCCCCTTCAGGAGTCCGAACTCCTCTGAAATTGATATATACCGAAATCCACCAACCAATGCCTGCTTTCTCAGAACTACGGAACGATCACCATCAGTTTGCTGTAGGCGACAGCAATCCGCTATCGGACGGCGATGGCTGTCACCATCAATCTGTTGTAGGCGACGCTGCAGACGGCACCTCTCTCCATAACTGACTCCGTCAGACCTCGAGCAACCCGCTATTAGGCAGCTGTCACCATCAATCCGTTACAAGCTCTGCCTATAAAAAGAGATCCTCCAGATACGTTTTCTCTAAGCTCAAAGCTCTCCCTTCTAAAACTCTGTAGAACTCATTCCTAAGCACTCAATTTTTGTTGGCCAAAAGAGCTGACTTGATCGTCGGAGGGTCCTGCCGGAGCTACCACCATCGACTCCGGATGGGACTTTATTTTGCAGATCACCGATGGCGACCTCATCCTCCTTCACTCCAGCTCGATCCAACGTCGATCAGATTCTGCACCAACAGAATTGGCGCTAGAGGAAGAGCACTATGTTCTTGAGGTTCTCTTGTTCTTAAAGGAGTGCTCAGCGATGACCTCTTTCTTTCCTCTCTAGAGATCTCCTTTCTTCCTCTCTAGAATTCTTTCCCAAGAGAAAATGCCTTCCGAAAGAGCTTTGACCCGACGATCGATGGCCTCCGCGGCCCGATCCCATCCAGATCCATCTACTCCTACTTTAGCCTAGGCAACTCAGGTCCCGCCTGTAGCTGTGGTAGATGTGGAGCAGTTCAAACTGCTGATGCAGCAGATTCAGGGCCTCACCGAGATGGTGCAGGCCATGCGGCAGCCCCCAACGGTGACTCCACTAGGAAACCCATCATCGGGATGTCAAAAATTGACTCCAAGGAAGAGTACTCGGGCTAGCATACCCGTCGCCCCTAGGAAGGAAAAACAGAGAGTAGAGGATCCATATTCGGATCATGGTTCTCCTCTAAAGGAGACCTTCTACATTTAAAGCCGAAAGCCCCCCAAGATCTGTAACCAAGACGACGCCCTCGATCACAGACTATGGAAGATGATCCGACAGATTGAGAAACTCGGCCATGTCGCCCCGGCTCACCTTGATGACGTCCGCACCGATCCTTCTTTCTCCCCCTGGATTATGCAAGAGTCCATCCCACCGAACTTCGAGCTTCCTCAATTTGAAAGCTACAATAAAACCTTTGATCCAGTTGATCATCTAGAGGCCTTTCGGATCATGATGCTACTCCATGGTGCACCAGACACCATATTATGCTGAGCCTTTTCGTCTACCTTAAAGGCAGCAGCAAAAAACTGGTACTTAGCATTGAAGCCAAGTACGATATTCTCTTTTGACCAGATGAGCCATCAGTTCATGGCTCACTTCATCAGCAGCCGACGTCCACACCGAGGTTTGGATTTTCTGATGAACGTCAAGCAGAAGCAGGAAGAATCTATCCGGGCTTATGTCATCCGGTTTAACGCTGTAGCTTTGGAGGTCCAGAATCTGGACCAGTCTGTTGCCATGGCTGTACTCAAGGACGGCTTTCAGAAGAATGACTTACTGTTCTCCCTAGAGAAGAAGTACCCCAGAAACTTTGTCGATCTGCTAGCCCGGACCGAGAGATATGTCCGTGCGGAAGAAGCCTTCAAGTTGAAGGATGAAGTAACCATAGAAAAGCGGCGGGCGGACAAGTCTAATAGACCCACCACCGATGGAGGGCCGCATGAAGTTTGGCAGCGCTCACGGACTCCCCCCGAGTGCAATCGAAGCCGAGCTCCTTCTCGAGCTTATCATCGAGGAAGCCCCGGTAGAAGGGCACAAAAAAATCCTCCCCCCAGAAGCTAGAACCATTAATGAATGAGGAACAACAAAAAGGTCAGCCCCCTCCCATATCATCGACGCCACGTCTGGGAGGAGCTTGGTACTTCAGCGAGCCGTCATCTCCCAGCTTCAAAGCTAAGAGAAGCTTGCTCCAAATTGAGAAGGCTGGCATGAGATAAAGAAGGTCGTCCAGTCCAGGACTTACCGCTTGAAGGAACTCGGAGGAACAGCACTCCCACGATCCTAAAACATAGAAAATCCGAGGATGTGCTGCCAGTAACTTTCCTTTGGTAAAACTCTTCCACTTCAATAATATTATTTCTTGGTGCAAAAACTATGTGATGATAGGAAAGAAGCAGTCAATAGTGGCCGTGTTAGGAACAGAAGGAGAACCTCGTTCTAACATGAGCGAGTTGAAGTCCTTCAACCTCGGCTGCAGGAGATAAGATCTCCTCCGAGCGATCGGGCCAACCTCGATTGCAGGAGATAAGATCTCCCCCGAGTGCCCGTATCAACCTCGGCTGTAAGAGATAAGATCTCCTCCGAGCTTCAACCTCGACTGCAGGAGATAAGATCTCCCCCGAGCGACCGGGTCAACCTCGACTGTAGGAGATAAGATCTCTTCCGAGCATCCGTACCACCTCGATTGCAGGAGATAAGATCTCCCTTGAGCTTCAACCTCGGCTGTAGGAGATAAGATCTCCCCCGAGCAATCGGATCAACCTCGACTGTAGGAGATAAGATCTCCCCCCGAGCGCCCGTACCAACCTCGACTATAGAAGATAAGATCTTCCCCGAGCATCTGTATCAATCTCGGCTGCAGAAGATAAGATCTTCTCCGAGCGATTGGGCCAACCTCGGCTGTAGGAGATTAGATCTCCCCCGAGCTTCAACCTCGATTGCAGGAGATAAGATCTCTCCTAAGCATCCGTATCAACCTCGGCTGTAGGAGATAAGATCTCCCCCGAGCGACTGGGCCAATCTCGACTGCAGGAGATAAGATCTCTTCCGAGCTTTAACCTCGACTGCAGGAGATAAGATCTCCCCCGAGTGACCGAGCCAACCTCGGCTGTAGGAGATAAGATTTTCTCCAAGTTTCAACCTCGGCTGCAGAAGATAAGATCTCCCTCGAGCATGTATCAATCTTGACTGCGGAAGATAAGACCTCCTCTGAGCGATCGGCCAACCTCGACTGCAGGAGATAAGATCTCCCTCGAGCGCCCGTATCAACCTCGACTGTAGGAAATAAGATCTCCCCCAAGCTTCAACCTCGACTGTAGGAGATAAGATCTCCCCCGAGCCACCGAACCAACCTCAGCTGCAGGAGATAAGATCTTCCTCGAGCTTCAACCTCGGCTGTAGGAGATAAGATCTCCCCCAAGCACCTATATCAACTTCGACTGTAGGAGATAAAATCTCTCTCAAATCGCGATCGAGTCGGCCTCGGTTGCAGGAGATAAGATCTCCTTCGAGCGTCCATATCAACCTCGACTGCAGGAGATAAGATCTCCCCCGAGCGATCGGACCAATCTCGGCTGCAGAAGATAAGATCTCTTTCGAGCTTCAAACCTCGGCTGCAGGAGATAAGATCTTTTCCCAAGCGTTTGTATTAACCTCGGCTGTAGGAGATAAGATCTCCCCCGAGCGACCGTGCCAATCTCGGCTAGAGATAAGATCTTTTCCGAGCGACCATGCCAACCTTGGCTAGAGATAAGATCTCTTCCGAGCGATTGAGCCAACCTCGGCTGAGAAATAAGATCTCTCCCGAGCGACCATGCCAACCTTGGCTAGAGATAAGATCTCTCCTAAGCGATCGAGCTCCAACCTCGACTGTAGGAGATAAGATCTCCCCTGAGTCAACCTCGGCTAAAGATAAGATCTCTTCCGAGCGATCGTGCCAACCTCGGCTAGAAATGAGATCTCTCCTGAGCGACCGAGTCAACCTCGGCTGGAGTTAAGATCTCCCCCGAGCTCAACCTTTAACCTCGACTGCAGGAGATAAGATCTTTTTCAAGACAGCCTCGGCTGGAGATGAGATCTCCCACGAGCTTTAACCTGAACTAACACAGAGCCCAGAAGAGGATTTCAGCAGTCGTCTTTTCTGCATTTCCTTCTTTTGAGTTTCGAACTCAAAAGTGGGGGGACTATTGTTGGGAATAAATCCCGCTCCTGTCGAAGTCTAGTCCGATGCTCGGCCTAATGCAACCGATAGCCACGGAAGAGCTTCAGCGGTCGAGTCTTAGCCGAATCCCTTCAATCGGTCGAACTCCCCAGCGGCCAAGTCTTAACCGAACTCTTTCAGCAATCGGACTCCTCAGCGATCGAGCTTCTTTCGAACTCCCCAGCGGTCGGATCTTAATCGAACTCCTTCAGCCTACCGAACTCCTCAGCGGTCGAGCTCCTTCCGAACTTTCCAGCGGTCGGATCTTAGCCGAACTTCTTCAGCCTACCAAACTTCTCAGTGGTCAAGCTCCAGTCGAACTTCCACGAGAGTTGAACTCCCTCCACGTCCCTCCAGTCAGACGCCTAAGGAGCCGAACTCTTGAGCTTCCCCTTCGGTTGAACTCCTCCAGGAGTCGAACTCCTTCCGAACTTCTTCCTCAGTCGGATTCCTTCAACGGATTATTTCCGGATAATCCCACCAAACGTATCCCCTTCGGAAGTTTGAACTTCTCTAGAATTAATATATATCGAAGTCGACCAACCAACGCATGCTTTCTCAGAGCCACGGCTATTAAATCTTGACGAATGATCGCCATCAGTCCGTTGGAAGCGACAGCGATCCGCTATCGGATGGCGATGACTGTCACCATCAATTTGTTATAGGCGGTGCTGCAGACGGCGCCTCCCTCCGTGACTGACTCCGCCAGATCTCGAGCGGCCTGCTATCAGGCAGCTGCAGCTGTCATCATCAACCCGCTACAAGCTCCGCCTATAAAAAGAGATCCTCCGGATAAGCTTTCTCTAAGCTCAAAGCTCTCCCCTCTAAAACTCTACAGAACTCATTTCGGAGTACTCCATTTTTATTGGCCAGAAGAGCTGACTTGATAGTCGGAGGGTCCTATCGGAGCCGCCACCACCGACTCCGGATAGAACTTTGTTTTGCAGGTCACCGACGGTGATCTCGTCCTCCTCCACTCTAGTTCGATCCGATGTTGATAAGATTCTGCATCAATGATCATGTATTTATTGCTTTTGAGATATGGGGTTGCGGATGGTCACATGAACATGGAATCTTGTTTTATTTTCTTTTTTTTTTTTTGAAGAGAGAGAGAGAGAGAAACTTATTTTCCATTGTTTACTTAGTACAAGATGTAAATCTGTTGCTTAATCACCCACGTATATTTTCCATTACCGTGGGTTTTATGCCCAACAAGTAAATTGGAGCTAACTGATTTCATAAGACGTGAAGCGGATGCGAAGGGTATGGTTATCATGCAATCATGGTTGTAATATCATGTTGCTAATCAACCAAAAATAAAATAAAATATCGTGTTGCTAACCAGACATACGGAGACACGTTCTAAGGTTACAATGCATGCTTGGAAAAAGTTGACGGTCAATTATTCCTTGCTTATATGTCATATCCGACGCGAAATTCCTTGTTGTCTGAAATATGAAGGCATCAAAGCAAAGTTGCGAAAAAGTCTACCAGGAATATGATCTTTTGCAAGAAAGTTTGGCATCTTTATTTAAAATTCCTATTTTAAATTAATGTATAATTGTTTTTCGCTCCACGCACTATTTACCATGTATCAAGCAACTCGTCACTTTTTAAATGGATATCTTCAACCAATTAGCAGGGTTAAACTGGCAAAGTAGTATACAATGACTTATTCGAGTCTCAATAGAAAAAGAAGAAGAAGGAAAAAAAAAAAAAGAAGTCTTCTTAAGCAACAAAAAGAAAAAGTCTACAGTATTTGGCAACTTTGGGCTGCTCCCAAATTATCCTAACCATCAGTCCCTGCGGACTCCATCATTTCGAGCACGGTGAGGATCGATCTGCTATCGAATCCATCACCCGATAGGCCCTGCGATCATGCTGACTTTTGACCCTTCAAAAGCTCACGAATGGTTGCTCTCGCGAGCCACACTTTGTTGGTTGGTGAATCCTGGTGGGTCCGGGTCCCGTATCACAGATGCGTTTGATGGTCCTCACCCGTTACCTCTCTCCGATACAGCCGGAAAAAATGCTCTCGAACCTCGAGGGACAACTATTAAATGGATCGGACCCGTTTTCTAAAAAAATGTTCTCGAGGCTAAAGGGACAAATTTTAAATTAGACCACTCTCACAATGGATCCGACCCGTTTACAGCAGTGATATTCGTACACACTAGCTAGAATATTCGCCTCGCCCAGCTTCATGCCCACTGACATCCGGGGAGCACAAGGCTCCGGCAGCAGTAGCGCGTAGCTGGTGTCTTCTTAGGAAGCGGGTGTCTCAGAAAATATTCTCTTCCTTTACGTTGTCTAGACCAACTCGAACATTCGGCTAGACTTTCTTAGACTACTTGTATTAAACAAAATAGACTATTGGCAATGGAGCCATGTATTATGTTTTGTAGATGGATGTTTTGCATATATTTGTGCCGTGCTTTTATTTATGTTGTACTTACAAACTATGTATTATATTCTCTTGCAATGAAGCATTAGCTTCTTTTCTACCAAATAAATAAACAAATGCCGCTTGGCTCATTTTTCTCTAGTCAAACAAAAGAGACTATTGGCAAAGTTTTAGGATCCCCGGGATCATCTTAGAAAGAGCCTTGTATTTGTCATCATCTCTAAAATGGACTTCAGGGATATAACTTTGAGAGGTAAAATATTCAAATTCGTTGGCATGCGTGATGGAGCTGCAAGCCACTTTAGATGCTTGCAATTGTTTAAAGATAAAACCGGAAAAAGTTTGTGTTAAGAAAACGAATATATTTAAATAGTTTTCTTCTTTCCTTTATGATAAGAAGCTTTGCCATGAAGACTCCATGGAGAATTCGAGTTCTACATAGACTAATTAAAGTATTTTATAATATATTTATAATGTTAAACATTCTAGACAAATTTCAACCTTTCTTGGCAGTTTGTCAATTTCAACTTTTAAAGTCGCAAGGGAATGTCTTAAGCATAAACACAGTTAGCACGCCCAAAAAAAAAAAAAAAATAAAATAAAAAATAAAAATAATAAAAAAAAATATATATATATATAAAGAAGGCACTTTATCTTATGCAGAGCGTGCAAATATGATAATATTGATCACACAAATAGCACTTACAGGATGTTGATGAGCAAGCTGCCCAGCTTTGATTTCCGTTCGAACACCCACGGGGTAGGGGGAGTACTTCAAAAAATAATAAATAAATAAATAAATAAATAAATAAAATTAATTTAAAAAAAAGGGGATAAAAACAGGCGAGCAGTGGATGCGATAAGGTACCAATTAAACATGCATGACATGCCAAGGCAAGAGCACATGCAAACCGTGGTGGGGGAATGAATGATCCGTGAACCCATGAGAGCTGGAAGTGCGGAGTCCGAGCTTTTATGACTAAAAGACTCAGCACGAGATCATAAGCCCTCGGCCCCTCGCGCTCGTATCACTGTTCCTGTCGGTAGGTGAAAGCTTTAGCCCGTTCCCCCACCCACCCACCTTTTTCTTACCAAACGGTCTTCCCTATTTACTGTGGAGGCGGGGACCTCCTCTGCACCACACGTGGCCGTTGTAGTGCAATGCATGTTGCCACGCCTGGACTCGATTGGCTGCTCCACCAACTGTGGGATTATAGGTGTATAGTGATGCAAATTGGCTGCCCGCAGGCTCTAAATCTTCCATTGCTCCAAATACCTGGCTAAAGTTTGATGTGAATGATGGTAATCGCATTAAACTCCTCATCCAGGCTTGACACATGGCTTGACTTATAAAAGAGATTGAAATCAAATTGCTCCGAGAGTTGATAGGGTAGTCGTTGAGCTCATGAAAGAGTTCCAAGCAAGTAGATGGATTTAAGCAGAAACAGTAATCACAAAGGTGAAAAATGGGAGTCCTTGGACCAAGATAATCCACCAATGAAGCTGCAATTCCCTTTTGGCTTTGATTGGATCGAGACACACCAATTGCCCACCCCAAAGCTAGTATACCAGCTTTGGCCGGTACTAGCTTTCAAGCCTCCCTTGGAACCAGTAAAAACTCACATATCTCGTCCACCAACAATGGCGGCCACGCCGTATTTTAAGAAGCTGACCTGGCCCGACCGTGCATTTAATAGGGGCAAGTATAAAGAGAGTCCGACTGAGTAGCTGCCACTAGCTCCTAATGAGGTACAAAGAAAAGTTTGCAGTCTGTACAAACTTCACACTTCCTCTATACCATCATAAAAACGAGGTGTGTTGGCCTAAAACTGTTTGGGTTTACTCACAAGAGAGAAAAAAGTTGGACCTACTTTCAAGTCTGCACATGTAATGCCCTCTTGAATGAGGGGGATGGATGCAAGGGTGGGAGGTGAGAAACCCGAGAAAAAGTCGAGGAGTTTTGCAGCTTTAGTTGGGGGGGGGGGGGGGGGGGGCGCCCCTGCATCAAAGACGGATTGGGGGTGGTTTCGCCATGCAGGCAGTATGGGAAAGCAACCGTACAAGCTAGGATGGCGGTTGTGGAACACGACTGAGTTTGTTGCCTTGTAGCCAAGCCTTGGCCCATGAATGGTGCCAAAAGAATAGGAAAGGATGGAGATGCACCTGATTGCTTTTCTTTTCTTTCTTTCGGAAGTGACTGGTGTTGACTTGAGTTATTTCTAGCTTACGAGCCTTTCTTTTCACTCATATTTGAATGCTGAGACCTTAAAGAAAGTGGGCTTAAAACCAATGAGAAGGGTGTTTAACTTCCACCATCTCTTCTTCAGTCAAAAAAAACTTCCACTAGGTCTTCAGAGAAATGGTCACCACCATCTCGGGTGGAACCCAGGGTTCCGTGGAAGTCAAATTAGTGCAGAATGATTCCTTTTGGTTTTGGAGGAACACCAGTCCAAAAGGCAAAAAAGAGAACAAAATTCCTGAGTTGGGTTCGTGGGCTATATCATATTATAATCCAATCTTCATTTGTCCTCAGATAACCGGATGTTTTGTACCTGTATCCATGTTCCTTTGTGACTCCGTCGCATCAAACTCTCTAGGTCTATATCTAAACCTTGTATCGGAATTCGGGATTTCAGAAAGCTTACCAAAATAACAATCAACCTGGGACTCAAAAAAAGAATTAGGTAGCTATCTTAAATTTGGTGAACTTAGCCGGTTAGTCTCCATTGGATTAGCAAGACACCTCGACATTTTAAAGTTTCTAGGTTTTGCCAAACAAAGCTACGTTCCAAACCAGAACAAGCATCATATATCTAGTTCTGGGAAATTGTCTCTCTTAATGCAACTCAAGAAATTAGTTTAATAGAACTTAGATATGTTTATTTATTCCTTTTTTGTCTACCCATTAGAAAACAAGGAAAAACAAAGGCATTTTTCCTTCTTTGATGTTGCAATTATCTACTTTCTTGGACCGACACGGTAGCTAATTCTATCTGTAAGAGCTCCGTTAGGCTTGTAGAGAGAGCCAGTAACTTACTTTCTTGGAACATCAAAATGTTTCCTAACATTAATTCATACATTTAATCTTTGTTCATAGTAGTGGAGTCAAGTCCGGTTCTCTTGTACGGTGGAAATTAATTTAATTCTAATATCTTAGTACCGGGACAAAAAAAGGCTCAGGGACCACGATTTGCGCTCGTGGTCCCAGGTTTTGCTCAAATGGTTCCTCCTTTCAGGTTTCAAGGAAACCAACATCTAACCACGATTGAAAACAGTTGCAAGGTTTGTTTCAACTTCCAAAACAAAATATAAGAAATTTCTTAGTGCTGACGGGCGAATAATTCAAAACAGCAATAAGTTAGCTCCAAAAGATTGGCATAATTAGACGAAAATCCAACATGATTAAGTCACCAGGACCACCTATCAAATTAAACTATAGTTCACAATCATTGGCTAGTTTATGTGCTCTTCTCACTGGCCAAGTTAATTCCGCTATAGAATATGTTTCTGCATTTATATATATATATATATATATATATATATACAATTCCGAACTCATTAACTTCGTTTTTCCTTGGTTTGTAGGATCTGAACTATTCAACTCCAGTAGATGTTGTCAAATAAAAGAAAGTGTTGAATGGAAAGCAAATCTTTTCTACAAGCGACTACTTTATGAACAATACCAAAATCTGATTTATAATTCAAGTTGGACTCTTGCAGTTTTTGTCATCGATGACGTCATGCCGGAGACATCCAATTCAAACTTGTACATTCATTTTACCAACATAAGGACCTTCTAGTTAACCAATAACTCAAGAATGACATAAATGATACAGAACCTACATATTTTGAGGAATAACATTTCTATTTTTGCTTTCATCTTTTTTTACATGTACATATTCGAAGATCCATCATCCTAGATTATTTGGACTCTGTCCTCATGGCATTTATCTGGCATATATTACTCGCAAAACAAGAAAAACTTTTTTCTAATTTTCGAGTGAGGATCTTTATTAGACAATTAATTCAAGTCACGCCATGAATAGTATGAATTTTCAGCTCATGGTCCTATACTTTATTAAGCTCAGAGAGAGAGACATGGATATATAGGTTGTAATGGAAGAAACACTACATAAGCATGGAATTTTATAACATTGTGGCTCCTAAGAACTTTAATAACAATATATGGAAATTTGCAAAGCATGTTTGAAGGATTAATCAGTGCCTAGGCTCATGAGAAGGTTGATAGCTATAATAACCTCACATCACCGAGAGTATGGTCCCCTACCATAAGGACCGGTTGTTAGGTGGACCAAATCCACCATGGATTTAGAGTTAAATCATTTTAGATAGATTCATTTCATCTTAAAATTAAATTAATTATTAGATGGATTCATTTCATCCACATAATATTTTTTTTTTACTATTAGTATGGCTCTGTATATAGATCCGCCAGCGTGCTACAAAAGCTTGGGAGATTTTCAAGGAATGCCACCACTTATCTTTTGGATCTTGGAGACCCACGCTAAGCAGCAACACATGGCAAGGCAGGCATAAGTTCATATGCCATGGCAAACACCGGTCACCACGTTGTCATGCACGAAAATAACTTATCTGAGAGATAGCATGCACTAACACAAGGTACAGATGCCATTTAATAAAGAAACTTTACTCAGAACCAAAAGGCACCGAATTATTAAGGCATGACTTTGCATGGATTAATAAAAGTACTGTAACGGTTTATTAAAAAGGAAGAAGAAGAAGAAGAGGTAAGGGATGGGAAAGATAATAATAATAATAACGCAGTAGTTCCTTCAATATTGTTAGGTTACATAAAAATTATGTTGCATTTTTACTTCTTTAGTTAGAATCATGTTACTGGTCTATGTTTCAACAGAAAGTTACAGACAAGCAGAGGAAAAATCACAAATATCACTATCATTTCATCACATCGATCCGAGATCTTGTTAAGTCAAGCGACGACGCTTCCCTTAAGCAACCTCTTATGAGAAACATGATTACTGTTTTTCCAAACACATAGACATAATTATCCTTGCTGACCTATGATCACTCTTTTAGGAAACATGCAGAAATATTTATGCTATCCAATGCGTTCAAACGATCGATGCAAAAGGATAGCCCGAAGTCTGCACAACTATGGCCATTTATCCTTAACCAAGACAATTGTTTCTAATGGGAAGGAGTGGAACTCAAATGCCCAAACCCAGCCTTAGCCTCTGAATGACATAATCATTGCTAAGAAAAGATTAAACATTCTAGGCATGGGGAAGCACCAAATATCACAAATAAAGTGCTACTCAGTATTGAGGTGAAGCTAAAATGCGGCAGTTATTAACGAAAGGGTTCATGTGTATGCAACAAAAATGAACCAAGATTAATCATAAATAATGGTTGTGAAACGACCATGTCACCAAGGATTGAAGAAACAAATAGGAAGAGGTCATGTCTGCTAAACCTACATAATCTCCTTTGCTTTCTTGGTTTGATTTAAAAACATCCCAAATCGACTACCAATACCCCAGTTGATGTCACGTATAAAAATTGATGCAATGCGGGTCCACAAGGCCAAGTAGACTTTCTACTTAGTTCTGGTTTCACTACTATGTGTAACCTTGCTAAATGTAAGAGGAGAAAGGATAATAACCACAGCAAACCTTGGTTGGGGGTCGTATCTTTCGCGTGAAAGAACGATTCCCTTCTTTCACACAAATCCACCGTTGGACCGTGCAAAGGTCTTCTCCGGATCTATGTAGGTAGATGTATGAAAGAGTTCGGGTGCTCGGCGACAGCATGATGCGAAGGTTGATATTTCATGCAAAAGATACAACTCTAACCCATTTGTTTCGCTTTCATCCTAGAACTGTTCACACGTGCTCCACTCCCAGCTCGATCAACTTTACTTTCCCCCAAAAGCGGGACCCTAACTGATTAAAACGCGTGCGTGATGCCTTGCAGATATTTTTGCACACACTATGGATGCAAAAGTTCCCTCCAAGAGAATGGACAGATGGGGGAGGCAATCTTTTTAAAAAAAAAAACACAAGAAAGACAAAGGCATATGAATCTATCTAATTTGGCAATTAGCAAGTGGATTTTTTGGAGCCGAACTTCCCCACGGGCACTTGGATTAACCAAAGAAAGAGAGAAAAGTAAAAAAAAAAAAATCCTCAAAAGGAAAATTTTGCAGGCCATGCCACGCACCCCACCCAATTCAACTCCCAAGAAAAAATAATAACCCAAAGCCAGCTTTTGTCCCAATAACCCCATCCAGCGTATTTTAACAGTACCATTTCTTTCCCTAATCTTACTTTTTTCGGCCAGGCTAGCCACGTTACCGGGCCTAAAAACCAAATGGCCCATTTCTACCGGTCATTACAAATCCGAGCCCAAAATTTTACTTTTAGTTTCATTTTTTTCGGATGCAAGAAACGAAGGACCTAAAGTAAAAAGAGCAAATCACGGTCTCTTGCGGAAAATAAAGGATGGAGAGGAAAAAAATACTTCTGAAATGCCCATGACACTCTAGAAATGTGCCCGCATGTTCCCTAATAAGCTGCCCCAGATGCCATATACTCACTTCGTGCGGCGCCATGCATCTACTTTGTTAACAAGAAACAACTAAAAATCTTTAATTTGTAATGCAAAATCCATTTACTGTTTATTCAAGAAATTCCATTTCCACTCGATCTTCAAAAAATTAAAAAACAAAATAAATTTTAAAAGAAGAAGAAGATCACTTCCTCTTGCTCTCTGCCGTTACAAAATCGGCCGATTAATCGGCATCCGGCGGACAAAAGGCCACTCTTTCACTATTAAAATTTTCTAGATGGCGGAAAAAGAATCAACCGGAAATAAATCGCCGATGTCTTGAAAGAAATCATCTCCCCGTAATGGTGATAAGCCCAGTTTTACATCAGAACCGAGCATCACATCACTCAAGTTGTTGGCAAAGAAGCTGATCTGAGTCGAATCCTCGAAAATCCTCGGCTCCGACGAGCTGAAGTCGAGAAAGTCGTTGTAGAGCGGCACCTTCTCGAAAGGCACAAAATCCCCAAACTCGTCCGGTAAGCCGACACCGGCGGTGACCAAACCGCCCTTCTCGTCCGACACTTTAGTCGGCGTTTGCTGCCGGTCCCGTGGCTTCTCCACCTCGGCGGAGGAAGAGAACCCACGAAGGACAGAGGTGGGGGAGGAGAGGTTGTGAGACTCATCGCCGGAATCGTACCCGCCGGAGATGGAGGTGATGAGGTTGCCATTGGAGAGGTTCCTCGCCAGAGGAGGAGGTTGGTCTCTGGCGGCGGAGACCGGCCGGGTGGAGAAATTGGTGGTGGCGTCTGGACCGCGGAGCTGGATGGCGGCGGAGTCGTAGACCTTGGCGGCCTCCTCGGCCGTGTTGTACGTGCCGAGCCACACACGGACGCGACGCCATGGGTCGCGGATCTCCGCGGCATACTTCCCCCACGGCCGCCGGCGGACGCCACGGAACTTCGGGGCCGCCGGCGAGCCCGGTCTGCCGGCAGCGGCTGCTGCGGCCGGTTTCTTCTTCTTTCCACCTGCCTTCATGCTTTTCCCCTTGTCGGCGGTGAAAGCTGCACCGGCAGCGCCTCTGGTGGGACGGTCCTGGAACCTGATTTCCTGGACGTAGCGCTTCACACGGCGGCGGAAGTAACAACCCTCTTCTTCGTCACCGGAGGAGTCGGTGGCGTCATAGTCGTCACAAAATATTCTAACTGTCCGCGAGCCTGCCGCGCGCCTCTGAATGACGTCGACATGTTCGCTTCTCTTCAACGTCGACCAGTACATCCCGTCTATTGCTCCAGATATTATTTTCTGTTTTCTATTCTACTGCTCGCATTTGCTATTTGAACTGTAACAAAAAAAAAAAAAAAAAAAAAAAAAAAAACACTGAAGCTCATAAAAAAGAAAGCATCGATGGGAGAGTAAGTATTTCCAAATCAAGTCGGGATTTGAAATTTCCTTAAGGGAACAAATAAATTCGGCTTAAATGCCTAACTAGATAAATGGGATATAGATCACATATAACCTTCACGGAAGGGGATCGATAAAGAGAGGTCGGAGAGCGGAGGAGAGAGGGACAGAGAAGAAATTTCCAGGAAAGCACAGACGCAAGAGAAAATTAAATTGTTACCTTAATAGGGGAGACAAACGGTTCCTAGTTATGGCTGCGAGATCACCACAGGAACAGAAGCAGCGCACTTCCAATTTAGACAACCTCTGCAATCCGTATAGGAGAAGGAAAAAAGAAAAGAGAGAAGGGGAAAAGAGGAATAGCGAGAGAGAGAGAGAGAGAGAGAGAGAGAGAGAGGTGAAGAAAAGAGCTCGGGGAGCTCAGCGCTGAGAGAGAGAGAGAGAGGGGTGGAGAGTGTTTTTGCTTTATGCTGAGGACACCGAGACTCGCTGTTTTATAGGATCCCAAACAGCCGAAATCGGAAATCCCGGTCCCCGGAAAACTTTTATTTTATTTCCTATTTTATTTTGCCCCATTTTTTCTCTTCCAATTTTGCCCTTCGCTCTTTTTCCCCAGATATTTTAGCATTTCCATTCTTGTAATTTTTGATGTAATTTGGCCGTCGCCGTGCGGGGCAAGGAGATTCCGGCGATCCACGGTGCCGGCGCGGTACGCCGTTGGCGTCCCGCGCCACGAGCCGCCGCATCCGGATAGCGACGTATCGTGAGCTGACAGCTGGCACTGGGCCCGGGGCTGACCGATAAGGTGGGGTTTGGATGCTGAGACGGACTGGGGGTGTCCTTCCACTGCGAGGCATGCGGTAGAGGGAGTGTGGTCGCGTGTTGTCCTGCACGCTATGTGGTTATTTCGTCGGCCACCAACTTTTGACCATGTAAAAATTCGGTAATTAACGATGTTGCTGATTTATTGTTAATCTTTTTATTTAAAGAATATATTGGCTTGCAAGTCATGCTTAAATTATTTGATTAAAATTACTAATCCATAAAACTAGGTTTTGTACTATTGCTCCTGATCGCTCAAGATAGGTAGCCGAATTTCATCTGACCGAGGCTAAGTTATTGAAAAAAAAATTCATCATTAAAGCTTTGCACGATTATCTATAAAAAAATTTTCATCAAAAGATTCTTCGATAAAAATTCTTTAATATTTAAGTTAGAAGATTGAAGAACAATGAGAGAAAAAAAAATTCAGATTAAATTAAATGCCTGTCTGAAGGATTTCGAAGCCTCTATATAGAAAAATTAGAGTGCTAGCTATCTTGGACTCTAACGATTTTTTGAATTTATTGCATGGATTGAATCAAAATTTTTTTTTTTTTGAAAAATTGAATCATGGGGAGCTCCTTCATTATCTAGATTTTTTCAATTTGAAAGGAAGACGAGAACTTAGCTTGGAAACGAAAGACCTATAATTGTTCATCTAGGATCAAAGTTTCTGGAATTCATGAAGTAGGCATTAGATTTCAAGTCATCTGAAATTGGTCAACACCCTACGATCTATGGTAGAGTATTCAATGACTAATGATAGATCATATATAAAAGATCTGTAATAGATCGTTACAAAATGAAAAAGCTCAGATACAAATAAGCTATAATTGTTCATCCGAAAATAGGTTTAGTCAAAGATGATCTACAGATTTATTGGATGTAATATATCGTACAAGATGATCTTCATATAATGTCTATCATAACACGGTAGACACATCTTCCTATAGATCGGTTAAGGATGACAAGAATACGATTGAAAATAAGGTATAAGCAATCCACAATATGTTCATATTTCCATACATGGATTGAGAGATGGATTAGCTGCTTCGACCATGGCTTCTATTCTCAATGAGTGCCACCTAAATTTCAAACAAAATTAAATAGATTGACCCCATTAACTATATTCATTCAAATTATATATGCTAAGAATAAGTGCTACTCATATAATAAATATATTTAAAAAAAAATATATCTTGAAGAATTGGTTTCCTATAGCATTAACTCTAGCAATATAGAGATTAAAAATTTTTACGAACTAACCTCTATCAAACTAGATTGCATAAACATTAAATCACAATTAAATCTTAAGATTATTTCATTTAGCTTAAAGGCACGGAGAATATAAGAGAAAATTTGAGAAAATTTTAATATTTGAAGTCCACATCTTGATAATGTTGATCAATAAAATTTAAATTTTTGTTTAAAAACTAAATTATATAAATTAGTAGGACCATCATCAACTAAATTTAGTATAATATTGTTATGGAAGATCCTAAACGTATACAAGCTCATTCCATTTACTTTTAATATTTTAAAAATATAAAATTATTTTATCATTTACATATTATTTAATTATTTATGTGTCAAAGCAACATAATTATCATATTACCATATTCAATTAAATTAAAACCAATAATAAAAAAGAAACCTAGATTGGCCTCCTTGATCGTTGATATGTCTTATTAAACAGAACGCATATAACGGCCGTTCCATTGCAAAAGGAGCCAACCAGATCCAAACTTCTGCAAATTTATTTGGATCTCAGAGCATTCATCCAACCAGCACACTCGAGCGCCAGAAAAAAAAAAAAAAAAAAAAAGGAAAGCTACATGCATGAGACAGCTAAAATAAATAGTCAAATTTTATAAGCCAGTGTCGTCACTGGCTCAGTGCACCTGACCCAATCTTTTGTTTTAATCATTTACAGCCGTGTGTGGTCCCGCTCGACCCTTTTATTACCTCCGTTAGTTCGCACGCCAGGCTTGGTCCTGCAACTAAGATTCATCCCCTTCGCTTCCCATTCGCCGCTTTGACTCTGCTGACGTGTAGCAAACATCGAATTTCTTTTCTTCCCAGTATTTTCACATATCGGTCCAAATAAAGAAGACGTTAAAACGTTTAAATACGGCGCATGTCCCCGGGTGCAGAGGGCATTGGGGTAATCTGACTTGAACCTCACCGTAAGCGGCTCTGGCCCTAAGAAATCAGAGAAATTAAAATGGCGGTGATAATCCAGTGTCACCGGATCGAACCATATGTGGAATTTTTTACTCAATTTGCCAAATAAACGTGAGGGGTCGCGAGGAGATATGCCATTCTGGCTTCCCTTCCAGAGGAAAAAAAAAAAAAAAAAACCAATATTTCGTCCAGGTGAACGTGACACGTTAGGTGTACACCTTGGACGGACCGGAACACGTGGGTCTCTTCGGCCGTCCGATACGAGGTGTCTGTCGATTCCCCCGGCTAGATCCCTATAGAGCCAATGATCGGGTCGGGTCGGGTCGGCCTCCAGCTGGCAGGTGGGTGGACTCAACTGATATATATTTATATATTTTCCTTCTGAACGAAAAGAAGTATAATGCATGGTCAAAGATTGACGGCCAGGTCCTCCAACATTTGGCTGGTAATATAAATTTCATCTATATGACTTGATTCTTGAATGACTTGGCAATACATCCCTTAGAATTCTTTTATGACCTGATGAGATAATCGAAATACCCAGCCCAAAAATAATTCGCACGAGTTAGGTTTAATTCTCGAATGATAGGTCACCTTTCTCGAATGAGGCTTTCCAATTGTATGGCATTTTAGAAGTTTAGATCTTTCCGGTGCTTTACTTGCTCGAATGTAACGGCTGAAAACCTTGCTTGTTGATCCAAATAAATTTCACCAATTAACAATAGGTGTGTGAACTGACGATGGGATCACTTTATTGCATGCCTTGCTTGGTTCAATCGACCATATAAACCAGCTTATAGAGCTTGCGATGGACGCATGACCGTACAACATGGACAAAGACTGATGGACTTGCAATCATACGGATATGGATGATTTAATCCTTGCTTCAGAGTGGCCAATGAATTCTATTACACGTCAAACAAATCAGAGCCATTGGCAAGATTGGCTGACATTGGGACGGTAAACGTTCTCGTGATATCTAATTTATTATTATCGTGCTGACCAAGCCCATAGTCTGCTGAGCTGTGAGCCTATAGTTAGATCTCGTTATCACTAGCTTTCCTGCTCCGTCCATCTAATAATCTAGCTAAATGTGGTCTTAATGTGTCAAAAATATGAAAATCTTCTTGGCAAGAGACGGGGGCCTAGAGAACTAATAAATCACGAGTACGTTTCACTGTTTTGTTGGTATTTACTTGATTTAAATAATTAATTGCCAGCCGCCTGGGAGTGTGGCCTGGGCCACGAGAGGACGGGCCCATGAAGGACCGCATTTGACCTGAAACCCGAGCCGGAAAAATGACACCCTCTCCAGCGGCGCATGAACAAGGAGAGCCGCCCGGTCTTCGCTTTCACTTCCCCTCCGCGCGCTTGCGGGTCGCCCCACCCCACCCCACCCCTGGAGGCTTCTCGCGGCACGAGGGGTTCAATCTTTGATTCACCGTCCTTTGTGTGAATCCACTTTTGGATCAGCTACTGCACGGATCTCAAAGCACTCCAAGATCCTCGTATATTTCAATCAAAATGACCATCCAATTGTGGATTTGTGTGAAGGAAGGCGAATCCTTCTTTCACGTAAATGATACAACCCCGACCTTCACGGCACTCAATGATTGAAGGTCATTTGCGCATAGAATTCTTTTTTTTTTTTTTTGGTAAGAGCATAGAATTCTTTTTGGCAAATGGTTCAACAACAATGAATAACAAGCTCTTAGAATGATACGAAGGTTTTAAAATCAGTATTACTGCTATTTCATGTTTAACTACTTAAAATCATGACAAGAAGTAACAAGTAATATTATTGAAATTTTTATATATGGGAAAAGAGATCTTTATATTGAGATTCGTTCTAATATTATTGGTGACTATTCCTAATAGCTATTGTTACGGAAATCCTAATTGTAGTATAAACAATCAGCTATACTCGCGTATGTTAGTGGTTGGTTTACAAAAAAGGCAAAACGCTAGATGTACCTTAGTTTTAAGAGGAATGGATCTCTTCTTGTTATGGTCAATCCATCTGCGTCTACAATCAAATACTAAAAATCTGCAAATAGAAGTTCACACTGATCGGAGTCGGCTCCGATGGAGACCCTCGGATGCTAAAGTTAGTAGATGGATTGATCGAATATGAAAAATGAAGAGTAAGATAGTAGGATTTGCTCTTAAAATAATCTAACCTCCCCATAAATGACCAATTTACCTTCCTTTTATAGATGTCGGGATAGTAACTGTTTAGCACGTGGATCCCTCTTTTTTCGGTATAGCGTGATCGTGGGTTGGTAATTAAACCATTCATTAATTATTGTCGCCCGCTCTTCTTGGGAATAGTTTCGTAGAGTCGATCGAAAATCAGATAAGTTGTTTGGGGAGCTCCTATTGGTCAGTCGATTGATTTGGGACTGACTGATCGTTGATTGATCGGCTTTGTATCGATAGTTCGTCGATCGACTGAATTTATACCGATCGATTATTGGTCAACTAACTTTGCACCAATTGACCGTCGGTACTGAGTGACCATTGGCAGGATTGTTTGGGACCGACTGATCATTGATCGATCGACCAATCGGATATCAGTTGATCGGCTTGAAATTCGATTGTCATTCGTCATGATGACTATCTATCGGATAATCATGCATCGGTGAGCATTGATTTTTCGGCAGTCCTTTTGCATCATCGATTGTCAGTCGGTTGATGACAATTATCGATCGATGATCGATCAGTTCTTGACTGACAGATCGGACGGTGGATCAGTATTCTCCAACAGTTTTCCCCCACACCCAAGTCCAGTGCGATGATGTGATGATTTAACATTTTATCTTGATGCACCGAACACAGGTGGGAAGTACGTGGCATTGCTTTGAATTTCGTTTCACCGCCTACAATTAATGATCATCGTTCCTTTCGATAAAGCTATTGTTCCACACGTCGGGGATTGTAATGGTCATCATTAACTGATGCACGATCATGAAATTTGAGAGATTTGACATTCAGTCATTCTTCGATTGATACGTGTCAAAATTTGGTGAGGCTTTTGGGCATCTCGATCGTCGGTGGACCCTATATATACTGGTCCCCCCGATGGTTTTTCCTTCTATTATTTTCAATAGTAGTAGTTTTTAAAAAATTCACTTGTTCTTTCATCTTTCAACTTTCAGGTTCGAAGTTCGAACATTCTTCTCCACATCTTTTCATTTCTTTTATTTTGCTTTGTCGAGTCTTTACATGGCCGGTACTCGTGGTAGTTCATCGTGCGGTCTAGCAGCCGAAGCATCCACGCTGAGTACGTCGGTTGTGGAGCAGCTTTGGGATCAGTATTGAATCCTGGAGAACATTCGGTTGCTGGCCCCTCGTCCCGACGGTCGGATGGTTTCACCTCCATCGGATTTTATAGCTTTCTACCTAGAGAACCTTAGGTTCCCTATTTCGGAGTTTCTTCGGAATGTCTTCGACTATTATCAGGTATGTCCAGCCCAATTAGCATCGAATTTGGTTTGGCTAATATTCACTTTTGCTTTGTTGTGCTGATTGGTGCAAACAATCCCTCGACTTTCTTTGTTTAGATCTTCTTTTGCCCTTCATCCCCATCCAAAAGCTGATGGGTGGTGGTACTTCATCCAAAGGAGAAGACTTTCCTTCATCATCGATCTTCCATCATCTATCCATGACTGGAAGATCCAGTTTTTTTTCGTCTCTCTTCTAACTTCTTGGGATTTTTCGTCGGTGTGGGGTGAACCAAATACCCTCCCAAATAAAAATAGTTGGGTGGATCTTGCTGATCGAGATGACTTCCTCAAGCTAAAAGATGTGGAAGTTCCTCAATAGAAGAAATTAATTACTGAAGTGGCTTTGCATGATGCCGAACTTGGTCCGGCACCGTCTGTAGGTATATGTAGTATCTATAGTTTTGGATTTTCTTTCCTTCGGTCGGTTTTCAATATTAACTTGATTTTATTGATCAGTTTTGTAGGGATGCGTCTTCCTGCTGGACTTTTCGAAGATGAAGTTCGTCGATTCGCCACTCAGAAAAGAGTGGCACCCAGCATCGGTTCATCACACGCGGTGAAGAAGAGTCGATCAACTGATCCTTCGATTGTCTTTGATTCTAACGACACTCTACCGATAGCTCCTCCTGTCATCGCCTTGTGTGCTCCAGCAGCTATCACGACTTTCAAAGCCCCTCCGATCATCATATAGTCGGAGGAAGATGTCATCATCATCGACGTTCCGACTGTTGTTCCTATGTTGGGAGCTCAGTCGGATGTTGCTGCGCCCATTTCGCGACCAACTTTGGTTCGTCGGGGGCGCTCGCCATCTCCATCCACACCTAAGTGGATGTTGGTGCCTCCAGAACAATCGTTCACCAAAAGAAAAGGAAAAGCATTGGTTTCTCCTATGCTAGCTGGGAGCGATGCTTCCAGCTGTGGATATACAGACTTCGAACGAATCGATATTCGGGTCTCTGAAGGTAGTTCGACTTTTTCTGACCTCTAGTTGGCGAAGAGTTTGGTTCATGCCATTCTCCTTCTGGACGACTGGGAGTCGAGGAGGAGTCGAACCCTAGCCAACTTGTTCAGGTCGTTCTACCAAACTTTTATCAGGGTAAGTCGGTGATTCATTATTTTTTTACTAATTCATTTTATTTTCTTTGAACAGTAGGCTCATGATATGGCCAAACTTGAGTCGGCCTGTCGTAAAATGGTTGCTCTTCAGCATGCGTGTTCCAACTCTATATCGACCGTAAATGCTGAATGGGATGCAGCCATTCATCAATGAGAGAAGGCGGAGAAGGATGCTGCCGCTCGAAAGAGAAATTTATCCGATGAACTCTCCCACCTTAGAGTCGAGCTTGGGTCGGTAAGAGCCAAGCTTGAGTCAGTAGGAGCCAAGCTTGAGTCGGTAAAATCTGATCTAAAATCGGCTTAGGTGGAGGTGAAGGCCTAGAAGAACCGTGTCAAAAAAAAGAAGCGCGCGGTGAATAAACTAAAGAAGGATCGTGATAGCTAGGCCAAGGAGGTGGAAGATCATAGTCGGAGATGCCAATCCACGGAAGGGGACACATCGTTGGCTAGGGTGGAGATCCAGGCTCTGCAGTAGGACCTCAGTTGTGTGAAGGAGCTGGATGTTAAGGAATTTAAGGCCTCGTCCGACTTGAAAATCTTGATCCTTGAGGGAAGCAAAGCTTCTTATTGGATAGGGTTTGGTGACGGTCGAGATGCTATCCAACAATTTTTTTCCGACCTTGATCTCAGCAGCAGCATCGTTCTCAGTGCTAAAGAAGAGGAAGAGGGAGGGGCTGATAGACCAGCTGCCAGTCCTATGGGTGATGATATTCCGATCGATACTTCTGCTCCATTTGTATTGGCGGCACCTATAATCGAAGGTGCAGCGGATGCTCCGGCACTAACGAACTTCGCTTCCGAGCCGGTTGCTGAAGTTTTGATAGATCTTCAGGGAGCTGCATCGATGGATGTAGTTCAAGACTCTCCTGATCGTCCTTCGAGGTAATTGGTCATTGAATGAATATGTATTTCATTTTCTTTTGAAACTTATAGTTCAAATCTTATAAGGACCGATGGCCCATTTTGTAATCTCCTTTATAGTAATGAAACAATACTTTGTTCATAACATATTTGCATTTGATCAATTATTTTCGATTATCAGTCGGTTTTATTTGACTAACTGTCGATTGACCTTCCAACTGACTTGAAGCTAGCGTTTAACCAACTTACAATTTGCCAACTCACAATTTATTTTTTAGTCATTCAAGACTTAGTTGTTTATCAAAACGTTCGTAGGTCGGGGATTAGCCAACCTTTGGTCAGTTTCTAGCCAACTTTCGATCGGCTTTTTACTAATCGACTTTGGATTATGATGATTGGGTGCAAGTCAATCGTTCTTCAACTTGGTCATGGCCAAATCGGTATCAGTCGCGTTTTTAACTAGGTAGGGCCAACGAACTAGTTCGCGACCAGTGGATTGATACTTCTCCTTTTATAAAGAAGTCGTATGTCGGAGTAGATTCCAACTCAATCGGTCAACTGTTCTACTATAGTTGGCCGACTTATTCTTGTTCATTCATGCTATTTTTATTTAAGAGGTACTGACTTATTCTTGTTTGGCAATTTAATTTTGTCGATTGTAGAGTGCCGAGGGTCAGTCGGCTATAGTACATCGATAGTTAATCGTTCGTAGCATTCCGACAATCAGTCAGTCGGCTGATCGATTCGCTGTAGACAAAATGTATTGATGGCTAATCAGCTGCAATGGGCTGATAGTCGGTCGGCTATAGCAATAGTTCATCGCTGATAAGTCGGTCATGATCCGTTGTCAGTCAATTTATTTTTTTTATCTTTCTTTGCGGAAAGAACTTCTCTTTCTTTGGAGAAAAATTCATATAAAAATTTATTATTTATATTTTTCAGAAATATATGGGACTGATCTCATTGAAAATACACTTTAACGTTATCTGCATTCCATGTTCGAAAAATTTTCGTTCCGTCGAGTGTCTTAAGTCAATATATTCTAGGTCGAAGGCTCTCTGCTATCCGATAGGATCCTTCTCAACTTGGAGAGAGCTTTTCTTGGTCTAGTAGTTTAGATACTTCAGCCTTTCATAGGACTAAATCATCAGGATGAATTTTCTTTGGCCTAACCCTTCTATTATAATATCTGGCAACTCTTCATCAGTAGGCTGCCATTTTGAGTTGAGCTTGCTGTCGAATTTTAGGTAGCAAATTCAAATCCATCCTTCAACGATCCAAATTGCTTATCTTATCATATCTCTCAACCCGCATCGAAGGTAGCCCGATTTCGACGAAAATCACCGCCTCAGTTCCATAGGCAAGGTTGAAAGGAGATTCACCCATCAGAATTTGGGAGGTTGTTCGGTATGTCCATAGTACCGAAGGTAGTTCTTCTATCCAGAGTCTTTTAGCCTCGTTAAGCTGAGTTTTCAAGCCATGAAAAATTATTTGATTCGTGAGTTCTGCTTCTCCATTCGACTATGGATGATCAATAGATATCAACTTGTGCACGATATGATATGCTACGTAGAAGTCTCTGAAATTTTGATTATCGAATTATCAATTATGATTATATGCGGGAGTCCGAACTGGTAGATTATGGATTTTTGAATAAAATCTTTCATCTTACTTTTCATAATCTGTTTCAAAGGTTCGACTTTCATCCACTTCGTAAAGTAATCAACAACGACGATAAAATTTTTTTTTTATCCAAATGTCGGAGGAAAAGGACCGAGAATGTCGATTCTTCACTGTGCAAATGGCCATGGAGCTATGATTTGTGTTAGTTGCATCGCTGGTTGTCATTGGATGTTGACATACCATTGACATGGCTCACACCTTTGGACAAACTTGGTTGCATTCTTCTGTATTGTCGGCCAAAATATCCTTGCTGAAGTATCTTTATAGGCGAGGGACTTGCCCCCTAAATGATTCTCGTAGATCTCTTTATGGACTTCTCGAAGTGCATAGTCGGCGTTGGTGGATCCCAGGCACTTTAATAGTGGAAGGAAGAAGGATCGTTTGTAGAGTTGTCCGCCCATCATTACATATTGCAAGGCAATCCACCTCAAATATTTTATTTTCGATGGATCATCGGGTTGGACTCCTTTAGTCAAATACTTGACAATTGGATCCATCTAACTTGGCTCGTCGTTGACTTGCAAAACTTCTTCCACTTTTTCGATACTCGGTGTATCGAGATACTTGATATATGTTCGGCCAAGTTCGGTAGGGGTTGTGACGGTGAGTCGAGAGAGTGTGTCAGCTCGAGTATTTTTTGCTCTAGAAATGTGCGAGATGTTAAAATATTTGAAGATGAAAATTTATTCTTTCATCTTTTTCAAATATTTTTGCATCTTCGGATCCTAGGCTTCATATTCGTCGTTGACTTGTCTCATAATGAGTTGAGAGTTGGTAAACGTCTTCAACTCTTCGACGTCGATTTCTTTGACGATCTTCAAACCAGCAAGAAGAGTTTCATATTCAGCCTGATTATTCAAAGTTTTGAAGTTAAAATGGAGCGCATATTCGGTGATCGATCCATCGGTATTCACAATGATAAGTCCAGCTCCGCTTTCGAAGGTGCTCGAGGCTCCATCAACATGTAACACCCAAATCAAATCATGGTCAGTTTCGACGGCATCGTCTATTGAGTTACAGATTATTTCTTGATCGGACTTCATGTCTGATATAGTACACTTGACAATAAAATCAGTCAGAACTTGAGCCTTCATCGACGGGCATGGGCGATAATGGATGTTGAATTCACTAAGTTTTATTGCCCATTTTGCCATTCTTCTTGAAGTATTCGATTGATGTAAGATCGACTTCTGGGGTTGGTCGGTTAGAACATGCACCGTGTGGGCTTGGAAATAGGGCCGAAGCCATTATGTCGAAATAATCGAGACATAGATCATTTTCTCAGCTTTTGAATATCGGATTTCGGTATTATGAAGCACTTTGGTTGCATAGTATATGGGATGCTGTACCCAATTTTTATCTTCTCTAACTAAAATTAAACTAACAGCTTCGTCGGATGTAGCCAGGTATAAATAAAGTAGTTCTCCTTTCGCTAGCTTTACAAGCAGCGGAAGAGTCGTCAGATACTTCTTTAACTCTTCAAAGGATCGTCGGCATTCGTTAGTCCAAGAGAAATCTTTAGTTTACCGTAGAGTCTTAAAAAATGAAAGACATCGTTCGACAGATTTGGAGATAAATGAGTTGAGTGTAGCGACTCTCTCGTTGAGCTATTGTACCTTCTTCTTCAAAGTAGGATGCTTCATATCGATGATAGCTTTTATTTTTTTGGGATTTACTTCGATTCCTCTATATGAAACAAGAAAACTAAGGAATTTTTTGGCCGTCACTTCGAAGGCATATTTGATCAGATTTAGCTTCATTCGGTATCATCGGAGTGTGTCGAAAGCTTCCTCTAGATCTTAGACGTGATCTTGACTTCGAATGCTTTTTACAAGCATATCGTCAGCATACACTTCCATGTTTTGCCCAATTTATGGTTTGAAAATTTTGTTCACCAACCTTTGATAGGTCGCTCTCACATTTTGAGTCCAAATGGCATGACTTTGTAGCAATAAATCTCTTTATCAGTGATGAAGATGGTATATTCTTCATCTTCGGGGGCCATTTGGATCTAGTTATATCCTGCAAAAGCATCCATAAAGCTTAGGAGTCGGTGTCCCAACGTCGCATCGACCAACTGATCAATCTTCGAAAGAGAAAAACTATCCTTCAGACATGCTTCGTTTAGATCAATATAATCAATGCAGATGTACCATTTTTCGTTGGCCTTTTTCACCATGACGACATTTGCAAGCCATTCTGGGTAGTGAGTCTCTTTGATGAAGTTTGCCGTGAGGAGCTTATCTACCTCTTCGTCAATGCCTTTTGTCGCTCTGATGCAAATGGTCGCTTTTCTGCCTTACTGGCTTGACGTTTGGATTAACATTAAGTCGGTGGATGATTATTTCTGGAGGTATACCTGACATGTTGGTCGTTGACCAAGCGAATACGTCAGCATTGGCCCTTAGCAATTGAACTAGCTGTTCTCGCTCCGTTACTTAAAGTTGTGACCCAATTTGAATAACTTTGGTAAGGTCATCTTCTTTTAGCGGAATTGGGATCAGTTGTTTGGCCGGCTCGCCCCATTCTTCTTCCTCCCGTTGATTAAGCCTTTCTAATGGCAAGGGATCTTCTAGTTTGTTTGTGTTTGTTGTGATCACGAAGCAACATCGGATAATTTGTTGGTCGCCTTGCATTTGTCCCACTCCAGCTTTAGTCGAAAATCAAATCAATAAATGATACGTCGATATTATCGCCTTGAGAGCGTTGAGTCCCAATCTTCCGAGTATGACATTATATGCCGACAGAACTCTAACGACCATAAAAGTCAAAACGATAGTACTTTATTGAGGTTTTGTTTCTGCGGTTAATGAAAGATCGATCTCTCCTTCAATGTCGACAGCATCTCCGATAAATTCGACTAAGGGAATGGAGACTCTTCGAAGTCGTTCGGTTGACATCAACATTCGGAAGAAAGCAAAGCAAAATAAAATGTTAGTCGAACCTTCATTATTGACTAGGATACTCTTTACATCATAATTTGCTATTATTGTCGAGACAATGACAGCATCATCATGAGAAGTTTGAATTCTACTTACATCATCATCCGAAAAAAAAATACATTCATTGAATCATTATCTTTTTGCCGATTCTTCTTTAGATGTTGCCTCCCGGGCTCTTGGTCATCCAGAAATCATGTTGATCACCCTGGCTGTTGGTCAATTTTGATGGATCTCTTTAGATGGAGGTGGTTGATCGACACGTGGCTCAGTCGGGCGATTAAGCCAAAATTTGGCAAGGAACCCCCACCGGATGAGTGCCTTAATTTCATCCTTGAGCTGGAAATACTGCTTGGTGTCATGACTGTAGTCACGGTGGAACCGACGGTACTTCCTCTTATTCTTGCTTGGATGCTTCATTGGCGGGGGTCGGCAAAGATATTTCGCTCCTTCGATCTCCATCAAGATCTGTGCTCATGGAGTAAATAGGGGAGTATAGTTATTATACCGACTCTTCAAATGAGTCGGCATTGGGCTTTGTTGGGAAGTCGGTGCTTCTTTGTTTGGCATAGGTCGATTAGATCCAACTGAAGCATCGTTCTTTCGTTGCTTCTTTTTCTGACCCTTTTTATTTTGTTGGCGTCAGTCAGAAGTGCCTTCTTCTGCATGAATATATTTATCTACACGCTCGAAAAGTTTGGCATAAGTCGGGGGAGGGTTCTTATCCAGTGAGTAAGTGAACCTGGAACCCTATGACCTTGTCTCATGGCCAAAACGACCACTTCCTCGTTGAGGTTTCGAATCTCTAGTATAGCGGTGTTGAAACACATTACAAATGTCTGAAGAGTCTCTTTCTCGTTTTGCTTGATCGAGAAGAGATTGTCTGAAGTTCGTGGCTTTACTTAGCTGGTACTGAAATGAGCCACAATGAAGTTTTTGAGCTGCTCGAAAGAGTCGATGCTTTTCGACTAAAGTTCGGAGTAGCAGGCTCGAACAACTTTTCGAAGAGTGGCCGAAAAGCCGATACACATGAGGGCGTCGTTTGCCCCCTGGATCATCATGAGAGCTTTGTAGCTCTGAAGATGATCGACTGGATCGATGGAGCCATCGTATGACTCTACTTGAGGTATCTTGAATCATGATGGGATTGACACATTCAAGATACGCGAGAAGAAAGGAGGAGTTGTTCGGATTTGGAGATCGTCGGAGGATCCTCCCTTCACGTCCTCCTAGATCTGGGCCAGTCGACGATCGATCTCTTTGAACTTTTGTTCATAGTTATTAAGTTGTCGCTGGCGAGGTGTCTCGGACGTCAATCCTCCGGAGGAACTAGAGGAGGGAGAAGTCGTCGGGTTGTGCGACCGTTTTCCCTCATACCAACTTTGATGAGAAGATGGAGAGATTGACCATCATGATTGATGGGCCGTTTCTCACGAACGACGAGGAGATGGAGATTTCACCTGGTGCAAGCATCGAGATGGTTGCTCCGACGAAGGAGAGATCGAATGCCTTAGTTTGTGGCAGCTATGCCTAGACAGCGCCACCCACACCGATGGACCTTCCATCTCCACGGGCGGTTGCTGTTGAAGATTACGCAACGTCTTCGTGAGAATATGGACCTATTACGTTAATGCAGCTAGTTGCTGGACTTATGCATCCGATACAACTATCGGATGTGACAAACTGTGTTCCGTCATTACTGGCGGTGGAGGGGGAAGTGCTTCTCGCCGAGATAACTGGCCGGTGGAGCTGGTCGAATTGTGAGCACGAGTTTTCGCCATGTTTCGATTTGGTGTGCTTTTGCCCCTTTCTGACATGCCAATCTGTTGCGGCCAATCCACTTGTGCCCGCAATCGAATATCGAAAAATTCGTAAATATAAGTCCACACTGACTGGAGTCGGCTCCGGTGGGGACCCTCCGATGCTAAAGTTAGTGGATGGATTGGTCGAACATGAAAAATGAAGAGCAAGGTAGTAAGATTTGCTCTTAGAATAATCTGACCCCCTCCCCCCCCACAAATGACCAGTTTACTTTTCTTTTATAGGCGTCGGGATAGTAACTATTTAACACATGGGTTCCTCTTTTTTTGGTGTAGCATGATCGTCGGTTGGAAATTAAACCATCCATTAATTGTTGTTGCCCGCTCTTTTCGAGAACAATTTCGTAGAGTCGATCGAAAATCAGATAAGTTATTTGGAGAGCTTCCATTGGTCAGTCGGTTGATTTGGGACTGATCGATTGTTGATCGATCGGCTTTGTACCGATGGTTCATCGATTGATTGAATTTATACTGATCGATTGTCGGTCAACTAACTTTGCACCGTAACCATCGATATCGAGTGACCATTGCCAAGAATGTTTGGGACTGACTGATCATCGATCGAACGGCCAATCGGATATCAGTCGGTCGACTTGAAATCCGATTGCCGTTTGTCATGATGACTATCCATCAGATAATCATGCATCGGTGAGCATTGATTTTTCGATAGTCCTTTTGCATCATCGGTTGTTAGTCGACTGATAATAATTGCCGACCGATGATCGATCGATTCCTGACTGATGAATCGAATGGTGGATCAGTATTCTCCAACACTTCTTAAGATTGAATATTATCTTTTCTTATAAGAAGACGGTTCATGAAACCAAGTGTGATAGCTCCTTCTTTTGAGTTTTATAAATATTTAATAAAAAAATTATTTTATTATCTCTCTCTAAATTTATTAGTTTTAAATTTATTTTTCTTGAAATCATTTTCTATATGCTTGTCAATGCTTGCTCCTTGTGATCCAACATTGACCGATCTTATACCACAAATGATCATACGCTCTACATATGGTCACATAATGTCTAGACTTTTCTACATTTCATAAGCATTCTGATCAGCGTTTTGTCGGATTACACATTCTTGATTTTTTAAATAGTTTTGAGGAGACATGTTAGTATAATGATTTGTTTCTGTTTTAATGAATGATGCTTTTATTTTTTAAGTAGGTTTTCATTAAAGGGTAACAACTATATTCATCCCAGTCAAAAAGTGGCTAATAACGTAGCTTTCTTGAATAAGATCTTATTCTATATTGATCTTAATACACAAAAAAATCACCCATACTTTCACTATTTTTCCTTTTTCCAACCAAGCAAGCTTTGAGTTAGATCTTCCATTTATAAATTCAGCTTTATATTTCTTATATGTGGGGGGACAACCGTGGCTAGCAATGTAACATTTGCCTTATATCCAAGCTGCTAGAAAAAAATAAAAATAATAAAAAAATCATTACTATTTGGATCTTGAGGATGGAATTCCCTTGCTTTAAGGAAGATGCCATGTGTGCTTTTGGTGCGCGCCAATTATTAAACTCGATGGATATTGTGCATGCCAATTTGAACCAAAAAGCTACTCAACGTGAAAAGAACTTAATTGTGTGATACATGTGAGGTGTGAAACAAAAATGGCTAATCCTTGAATAAAGATTAATATTAGATGATTTCAAATGATATCACCTTCAACTAAATTAATTAGTAAGATGAGGGAATTTAATCTGACATCACTATCATAATGCTCTTGTTCTCCACAACTATTTAAAAAAGAAAATGGACATGACAAATAATAATTAGAAGCATATTTATAAATATTAATTAATTAGAGAAGTGCTAAATACTAAAGGGGATACGAAATTTAAAACATTTGTTACTCGGGCCTACTAGATTTTTCAACGATTAATTGTGGATCCGATCAAATGTCACTCCCATGTTATTGTAGTAGTCTACCAATTAAATTCCATTAAATCATTCTGTTTTTATCATAGAGGTATTAATTAAACAATGACAGAGGAAGCATGCTATCAAAAAGAAAATATGGAATAACTTTATGCGATGGGAGTCATACCTCTAGGTACATCTAGCTCACACACCTGATGCCAATTAGACGTGTTCATTAAAATTCATATACAAACAACCGGCAATGTGAAGTTAAGAGAGATATGCCAATCATCAGAGGCTTCTCAAACTCGAAAAAAATGCAGCTTATGGGAGATAGTAGCATGATGCTGTTTCCTATATTGTATTTTAAAAAAAATCTTCAAGGATGGATGAAAAAATAAGATTCTTCATTCATCCTGGCCCATCAATTTTCATCCTTTCAAATTGGAAGGATGAAAGAAGGATGGATGGAGCATTGATGGATGAATTTTTGCATAAATAAAATTATTCCTCATTAATTTTTTTTGACAAAACTATAATATTTCTTCATTTTTTCATTTATATTATTTTAATATATTTTTATAAATACTATTAATAATATATTATTTAATTTTATTACTAATTATTTTAATTTGAATACATAATTTTGATAATTATAATTAAATAACTAGAATTATCTTCAATTTTTCTATTTTACTTACTATTTTTAATTAATTATTTATTTAATATTAATTAATTATTAAATTAGATTATAAATTAACTAGTTATTTATATAATCACTCATTAATAATTTAATTATAAAATTATTTATTAAATTAAATTAAATTAAAATTAAATATTTATATAATTATAAATTATAATGATTATAAGTTTATATATTATTTACTTATTTAGTATAAATTAGTATTATAAATTGATAATAATAATAATTTTTTCAAAGGATAATTTGATAAAAATATTATATAAATATCATCCATTATTCGTTTCATTCCTTCTATACCAAATAGAGGAAGGAATTATTTTCATCCATTCTTCCATATTTCACCAAATATATGAAAGGATGAATGAATCTTCCATCTATCTTTTCTCATCCATCCATTCTTTTTTTAATTCATCCTTCGTACCAAATAAAATATTAAAATATGTGTGCATGCATAGTTTTTCTCTTTAAAAGTAGTTATTTCCTTCAATATTATTTAATTTTGTAATTAGGGTAGGGTGTAAAACTACACAAGAGTTTCTTGGGAATTTGAAACAATTAATGGCACATAGATTTCCATTTAAAATATATACCGTTCTATAACGGATTAGGGATTTGCAAAACACCGTGGGTTAGAGAACTCATGTATGGCCAAAGAGAAGGTATAGCTCCAAAACCAAAAGTTATATTATCTTGATATTATAAAAAATATGAGAACCAACACCTGACTTGAGAGAGCTTTGTAGAATAAGGGGTCCAATTACTCCTCCATTCGATTAGATATAATCATATGACTCGAGTCTTCAACTCATGGAGAACCGTGCATACGGAAATAATGGGGTTACAGTATAATTAGATTCCAAGTGTTTGGACGGTGGAGAATGGACAGCCAAAGATCGAAAACCGAACACCAAAGACCATCGCAATATAAAACGAAGATGCCGAGGCACGGCGATGCAAAAGACCAGGCACAACGGACAGGGCCGGGAAAAGGTCACCAAATTCGACGGAGTTGGCGGGTGTTGGTCGAACCCCACGAAACAGCGGCCATGCCGTGTGGTTCCGAGCGGGACAATCCTTTATGGCACCCTCTACTTGGCATTTTGTTTTAAGCCTGTCCATAGCGAGTCCCTAAGAGCCACCTTAAGGATCGAGTCAATGGCGCATCAAGCCCCAGATGTTCTTCTTCAGCAAACCAACAAACCCCAGTCCCAGTTTGTCTTATAATAACCTCATCATCGCTGGAGACTTGCTGGTGTTCGGACGTTGGTGCAACCAAGCACAGATCAGCATTCACACGTGTGAGTGCGTGTCGTCCAATCTAGCTTCTATCACGAGGAAGCTAGGCCCAAGCTTATGGCTCATCATTTGAGATCGAACTATCTCACATCCTACGCTACCGGAAAGATCATGCATCTTCTTAATTTATTTGAGTGGGTAACCTCAAACCATGCAAGAGAGTAAAGGCAGTTAAAAATTTATGCGTGAGAATAGACGACGGACGAGCTACAACCGATCCAATTCATCAGAAACTGTGCAAACGTCCATTCCGAACCTAGTTGGGAAAAATTTACCAATTATACTAAACAATTAGCAGCACCCTAAGATATATTTTTATACATTCACAGAAAGATAATTAACGCTCTGGTTTTTATGCACTGAGTAAACGCTAATAGTGCTTGCAGTTCTCGAGAAACCAAATCATCCTTTCTCTTGTCATTCCAATCGTGCACGTTTAATCTATGCGAATAACACCTAGATAATACATTTGCGTAGGAAAAAAATAAAATGGCGAAATAAGCAAGTTACAATGCAATGTGATTGGATTTCGGGCTCTTCGTTGTGAAACACAATATAACCAGACTTATGTTAGGGATGGTAACACAATAATCGGTAGGAAAAAAACTTCCTTCTGCCCAAAGCCGAAATCCCAAGAACCAGGAAAGAAACTTGTTGTCTGCCTCATAAATGTAAGGGCCTTTCCTTCCACCAATTAACGACTTATTGTAACAAGGAATATGCAACAAAAGAATAGAAAAACCAATGGGATCATATGACTCCAGTAGCTCCCCCGGACGAGAGAAATAACTAGGACTGGCCACCAGGTTAGCCGTCCAACGGTTGTTGAGAATTTCCACTCGACTGACCGTAGGGATGAGTTGATACAAAACTAAATACGAGTCAAGCAGTGCCCACGTGCTCCTTGATACGGTTTTGGGTCTGGGCATCGAGTGGCTCCAATGTCTGCTCATCTACCTCTCAACTTCCATTAAATGCTTATATTTTGCATTTATTTTAGTTGGGATAAACTATGCTCATCTCGGGTGATGAGGATATATCTACCGCTCTGAAATCGAAAATAAAAATTAGTATAGTTCTACACCATTGATCATGATTTATATTATTGCTTCTGGATCTTTCAGTTTGAGGTCGGTCGACGAAGATGGAGGAGCTCGGCCATCGAGGAATATGAGGCCGAAGATGAACTTTGCTGGAGCTTCATCCATTTACCTGCAATAAAGTTTTCATCGGATTATTCTTCAGTAAAGATCCTCCGACGTTCAAATTAGGAGATTGAAGAACAATGAGAAGAGAAAGCATCGAATTGAATGGCATACCTGGAGGATCCCGAAGCCCCTTTATTTATAGAGGAGGAGTTGGAGTCGTATCCATTTCGGACTTTAACGATTTTTCGAGTTAGTCGCCTTAGATTGATTCGGAAGATTTTTTCCTTCTTGGAAGATGGGATTGCGAAAGATTCTTCTTTTATCCATGTTTCTCGATTCGGAGAGGACGCAGTTTCAGTAAGAACGATTGTAGGTCGATCATTAACGAGCTATGAGCCTATTCATGTAGCTTGGCGGTCGATCTGAATCCGACGAGGATAAGATATGAAAGCCTACTTTATTTTATCAGGAGATGAGCTTCAGTAGATCGGCCAGAATTGTAGATCGGCTTAAATCGACTTACAACTAATTGCAGATAAAGTATCGCATCGTTCCGCTTAAACGATCCATTGAGGTAGGTCGGCGGTCGATCCTAAATAGGTCGAGGCCATACCAACCCTATTCCACAATATATATCATTAAAAATATCTAAAATTAAATACTATATATACATATGGCTTTTAAGCTATGCATCATGTGAATAGAATTTTTTTTTTTTTTATTATATGACATATCAAATATATCATAAAATATTTAAATTGACAATTCATCGCATCAATCGCATGTTAAAGCATATATAGATGATAGCAAAATGTCATCGCCCAAAATTTTTTTTTTTTAATATTGAAAGTATATATAATAAATTACCGATATATATATAAATTTTAGGTATTTTTAATATATAGGCTATGATTATTAATGTGATCTAATTTGAATGCCTCATAATGGATGCACGATCAATAGGAGAAAAGTATAGTATACGTCACATTTAAATAGTTTGTATCATCAGAGACGGCGAAGGCCGACCACCTTTATATCTCTTCTTGGATTAATGTTAGTAGGCGACAACACCTCTTCCAGGGGAACCGCCATGAATGAACTTTTGGATGGTGGTGGCTACTCGCTACAATAGAGCCATAATATCTTCCAGGAGTTACATGGATGGTTAAGAGGATATGCTTATTTAACAAAAAAAAAAAAAAAGAACAGAGACGTGCTTCAGCTAGTACCTGACGCCAAGTTGATGTGGTAGCATATGGCTAGCCATACACGTGGTTAATCATGCATTATCTTTTTTTTTTTTTTTTTTTTTTTTTTTTTTTTTTTTTTTTTTTTTTTTTTTTTTGTAGGATATTGTCCTACAGTTGTGCACAGATATGTAACCGGCCCTTTTTTATATTAAAAACAGTTGGAGAAATTGTCTCGTTTGTCTCTACGTAAATGTGCTATGTATGGAGCTATCTAAATTTTATCCTTATTCATTTTCCTAGGATATGGGGATAACTATGATTGAACAAGCTTGTGTCCATAAAAGTTTCCAAGGAAAGATTTTGTTATGAATTTTTTTTGCCATCATATGCCAAGAGAACTGAGAAGAAAGAAAAGGCTGATATATGCTTGTCCATTTGATGGCATATGAAGCAATACTGAAACAAGAGAATTTCCACAGCTAGCTGCAACGAAATCAAAATGAAATGCATTGAAAATTGTTAAGGCTATTGAATCTACTCCCTCCTAATTTAATATATATCAGCATTCCGACTTATAGTCAGCATCACCGACTATATATGCAGCAGCAACATCAAAGTCTCGACTGACAACTGATTTCTTCGAATATGAGTTGAAGATAAAAGATAAGATGACCGTTGTTACAGCTGAGAATTGTCAGCTTCAGAATTGGAGGAATGGCTCCAAGCAGACAAGCTTGAGAACCTGCAAAACAAAGTTTGGATTGGAGGATTTTGTCTCTGACGAGGATCCTCCGACGCTAAAGTCAAAAATAAGCAGGAGCTAATTTTTTTTGAGAGGGATTTTCTTTTGCATACCTGGGTCCTTGGGGTTCGTAGTATTTATGAAAAAATTTTACATGATGGTTATGTCATTCCGCTGATTTCGGACCGCTAATCTCGTCGTGGCAAGATTTCTAAGAACCTTTCAAATGGAATGACAGTTGCTGATGTGATTAGAATTCTCAATTTATCGTCGATGATTTTGGACGAGTAGGTGACAGCTTGTTTACGATCTGATTACAGTTGTCTGCGATCAATCTACGGGGGACTTTATTTATCCGAGGCAATTTAAAAATAATTGATGCTAGCTGGGGTGTTTCTATAAATATTGGGTCAGGTCAGCTCTTTGACATTAGTCATCTATTCAAAGGATATTATAGTAATATCCTGATCCACAAGCTCTCGTCAGGATAGGCTGAGCTGAGGTACCTTTGAGGTATATCAGTCGATCTGAGGCATTTTATTACCATCGTAATATTACCCTATAGTGCTGAGTCTGAGGATCAAGTGAAAGGACTAATCATAGACAGCACCTTGGATTGGATGAGTTACTTTTCCATCTGCAGTTGCACACCAATATTTGATCGTTGCTGTTGCTATTCCTTGGGACGAGAGTAGTTATGATTGAAAGATCCGTTCCATTCGCCGATAGAAAAAGACACATTTAATAATAAGTGTCTGCTTGTCTTTTTCTTTTTTACTATAAAGCATGTGGAGAGGAAAACTGGAGAACGAAGAGCATTTGTGAACATAAAAGTATAATTTTTCGCATCCCTTCTTTCGAAGCTGTCTTGTTAGGCTTTTTGCTTTGAATGGATTCTTAGATGGCTGTGACATTGAAGAGGCTATCGGCTCAAAGATTGTGAATTAAGATTTTGCTCGCTCAGCCCCAGACTTCCAGGAGTTCCTCTACTGAAGTTCGAGAGGCTCCTTTAACATCTTTCTCTCCTGTCCTAGATGATGTAGAAGGGGATAGGTCCTTGTTAAGGAGTGATTTACAAAACTCGGTGGGCAATGTTAGGATTAAGCTAGTGGATTCAATGAGGGGAGATGCGGAGGTGATGATAGAAGCGACAGTGGGAACTTCCATGGAGGTCATCCCCATTTTCTTTCCGGCGTGCGTTATCTCACAGACGAAAGCAAATCTTCCCAAAGAGTCCGAAGGAGGAGCCATTAAGGCTTCCAGCACCTTCAACTCGATCGATGCAGTTGGGGCTGTCAAACCGCAGAGGGCAGAGATTCCTGGTCCAAATATTTTTTCGATAAGGATCCAGGAGGGGGTGCCCCAAACATCGTCGGTTCCTTCCTCTTTTCCTACTGCAAATAATTTGGGAGTCACTGTCGATTTCTTGAGGATGCATCTCCCTCCTGTAGATAGGCTCACTTTAGAAGGCGAAGATGTCCAACATCAGGTATCTGGGGCCTTGTTACCTAGCTATACAACCCAAGAGTGGGGGTGAATTAGATTTTTAAAATTTTAAAGCTAATTTAAAGATATCAAGATTGAATGATGATCTGCAAGATGTGTGTGTGAAGTGATTTAGGTTAGAAAAAAATATAAAAGATTAGAGAGCAAGAATTTAACAAACTAAGAAAAGAAAGATAGCAAGTACACCACAAACAAGCAAGATTTATAGTGGTTCGGTGCTTTTCTTGCACCTACATCCACTTCCCAAGTTTCTACTTGGAAAATAAAATCTACTAACCATATTCAAACTGAATACACCGTTGGAAACTTCCAACCCTAGTTATCCCAAGCTAGAACACTTATTTTTTTGGATACAAGCCAACCTAATATAATCCTATTCAAGGTTAGGATCAACCTTTCCAAGTTTTGAGTCCTCCCAAAACTTGAATCAAAATAGTAAAGCAGAGTAAAAGATTTAATGACAATCAAATACAAATTTAGCTTTCTTTGTGAGCAAATAAAATCTTAAGAATGCCTTTTACAATAATGGAGGAAGCTTCTCTAATTTTTCTCAAGGTTATTGAAGATTTGAAAGAGCTCTTGAGAGGTAGGTGAACTTAAAATGAAGGTTTCTTTGCTTGAAGATGACTTTTGCTTAGGGCTGAAATTGAATCACACCAATCTCTGATGTTTTTTCCTATTTAAAGCCTTTTAAATCTTCAATAGGTGGAGAAGAGAATCTTGGACAAGATTTGTAGCCATTGGAGATATTAAAAAAACTATTAAAACTTATCAAAATAAGAAAAAAATAGTCGTTGCAGAAAAATTTTCGTTGCAGGGGTCGACTCATGGGCCGACTCATGGCACAGGGGTCGACCTCGAGGTCGACCTTTGAGATAAAATTCAAAAAAATAATCGTTCTATACTTTTAGCCTTCGGAATAGTAGAGGTTGACTCGCACAGAGACAGCGTGCCAAATAGCCCTTTTCAGTAGGGGACAATCTAGGGGTCAACTCTTTTGCTTCAAACTTGATTTTCTTCCAAAATAAGCATCCAAAAATCATGGGACTACCTCCAAAGGATTAAAAATCTTCTATACTTGCTCTCGAGGCTCTCACATCAAAACTTGATAAAATTATGATTTTGCTCCTAAAATATAAAAAAAATTTTCCAAGTCAAATTCATTAGTAATCTTTTCAAATATTTTGTAATTATCAAAATTAATTCTTGGAGCAACAATCTCCTTCTTTTTGATGATGACAAAATATTTGAGCATAAGCAAAAATAAAGCATGTAGAAGCATTGATTGGGGATTTCAAACATTTTGAAGGAACATGCTACATCACATACTAGGATATTATATTCAATTATTTGACCAATATAGCAATAAGAATAGTTTGATGATTACTTATAGTCAGACATTTAAATGATTTACAAAAATATTTGATTTACTTATTTTTTTTATAAATTTTATTTTTATTTTATTTTTTTATCAATTTTACTTTAATTTTGCTTATAGTCCAATTTTATTTACTCTATTCTCCCTTTTTGACATCATCAAGTAAGATTTTAAAGAATTTTAAAATTTAAAAATAAAAAGCCTCCTTTTTAAGTTATTTCATATATTTTTTCTATTAGAATAAGAGTTTATAACAAAATTTTTAATTTACAACATAATGATCATAATGAAATTTAGCCAATTCATAAAGGTTTCATTTCACATCATTCAAATAACATCATCATATATTTATATCCAAATGATTATCATAACATCAAGTCATCAAAATATATAAGTGCTAAACATATAAAATATAAAGATATCAAAAGTATTCATGAGAATTAGGTCATCAAAACATATAAAATTCATGGATACAACTATCCATGACCAAAATAGCTAATAGTACCAATGTCATAAATTTGATCTAAAAAAAATATAACCAACCATGATTTGATCAACAACTCATAGAAAAAATTAAGAGATACTAGATCATAACCTAATACCAAGATGACTAAACTAAATCTAGTAGAGATCACGGTTGGAAGCATCTGAATCAGATGAAAAATCAGAGATGTGATGGAATGTATCAAATGATAGATGTATCAAATTCAAAAAATTGAATAAAAAATTTAGAAAATTGAATCAAATGAAATGAATCAATTCTCTTTTAAAAACTTATCATTTGAAATTTTTTCTTTACAAAAAATTAGCTTAAACTCAAATATCAAATACTCTCCCCCTTTTTGAATGAATATGATTGTTTGAATAGATTTCAAGTATGTACTTTTAAAATTTAAGAGAATTAGAGCTTTTCAAAGATTTGAATAATGGAATCAAGCACAACATTTAATTCATTATTCATTCTTTTCTTTTCTTAAATAAATTTTAGTCAATTAAGCTAAAAAAAGATATATATCAGAAATGTATCGAGCAAAATAAAGATAGTATCAAAACAATAATGATTTTACAAAGATTTCTAAAGACACATTAAAAATTATATATTATATTCATATTTTTAAATAAATTTTAAAATTAGAAGTATGTATCAAAATTAATTTTTTAGAGTGAGAATATATTTCAAATTAGTTTTAACTTTAATTAGTTATCAAAAATAATTTGGCAATCAAATCAATTGAATTTAAACTGAATAATCACATGAAGGCTTAAGTTAAAAAGATTATAAAACAATCAAAGTTTATTATTCTTAACTCAAATTAATTAGAATGTTCAGTCAAGGATAATGATGAATACATTAATTATAACATAAAAAAATATTAAAATCTATGTTATTTTATTTTTTATTTATATTTGATACTTTTTATAATCTTTGTAGAAATAATTAATTTTAAAGTCTTAATCGTAAATCAACTAGAAACGGCCTTCCAACACATGCAGATGAAGCTCGAATCCAAATTCAGACTTTTTTCGTGCATGACATGCAAAGATACACGGATGTGAAGTAGAGACCCAATGAAAAAGAAAAGAAAAGAAAAGAAAGATTGTTGGTTGTTGGCTGTTGACTGGAGCATTTAATCAAAAAAAATGGATGGTATAGTTACATGAATTTGTCTGTTGGGCGTTGAATATAGGCACGTTGAAGCAATGGAAATTTGGCTTTTAGGCGTTGGATGCATAGAGACCAAATGTGCTTTTCCATGCAGCCTTGCACGATCATAGGTGCGTGAAGCAGATTTCATGGGCACAACAAGCTGTGGGCCTTGCACAATGCAAGAATCAATACGGGAAGGAGCAAGTAATCGACATCCAAGATTCATGAAAAGAAAAGAAAAGAATATATTTTTAGAAATTTATTTAAAATAAAGAAATTTGAATTAAATGGCAACTCTCCTTCTTTCTTTATCTTTCATTTTCTTCATCTCATCCATCCAAGCTTTCTTATCACTCAATATCAACTATCCATTCTCTTAGGATGCACCTTTTTATTAGTCCCGCATCTAAAAATCAGAAAAACTTCTTCCCTCCTGATACCTATAATTAAAGTCCAGTACCTCTACCTCATGATATCTCTCCATACTACAACTCTTATAGGAGCCCATGTGACAGACGGAAATACCTATCTATAAAATTTTTATCCATTTTATTTCCACTTTCTTCCATCCTTCCAACATACGAGAAGGAGAGTTAGTCAGGAGGTGTGCCAGAGGAGAGTTTGTATTTTTTTTTTCTATTTCAACTTTAAGCCTTGTTAATGGCTTAGAAGTTAGTTCTTATTTTTATATCAAATTTTTTTTTCTAGCAATAAAATTTTATTTTTCTTTAATTATCATTTATGTAATTTAATTTATATAATTTAAATTCAGCACATAAGATAGTTTAATTTTCTTATTCTGCTTATTTAATTTTTGAATCTCTTTTATTTTTTGTAATTTAAATTCCAGTAAATAGTATAGAATTTAATTTTAAATAATTTTTAAATTTTAATTTAAATCATGTCTAGCTAAGTAACCCTCTGGGGTTTGCAATGAAGCTAAACCATAATTAGAAATTATTTTTAGGATTTCTCCTTGGCTTTATCTTTTTAGTTCTTCTTTCTTCAAGCTTCTTGCCAAGAGACTTGATAGACTATCATTAGGTTTCAATCCTTTTATAGTTCATACTTGATTCAGTGCAAGAAGGATAATAGGTAGAAGGCCTAAATCTTTTTAATTTTTTTTTCTTTCTTATGAAAAACTTTGATGGATTATTGTTGGATCAAAGTCCTTTCATAGTCCATACTTGGGTAACACGAGAAGTAATCGAAAGAAGAATTCTTTAATTAGGATGAATGCTTGTCCATGCATTACACCTTAATCAAGGGATGTTATAAAAGAAATCTTAGAATTGCTCTCTAAGTCATTGATCTAGTGAATTCAAAAATCCTAAATCTTTAAATTATTATTCTTCATAATTAATTTACTATTTAGTAGTAAGTACAAACAACCACTTTCAAACTCTTTGTTGAAGCTCGCATGAGCAAGGTTTGAACATAATTCAAACATAATTCCTCATGGGATCGATCCGTACTCACTGGACGTGCTACTTTGTGCATCATGCACTTGCAGTTAATTTAAGACACATCAAATTTTTGGCATCATTATCGAAAAATTGATGTATTTTAAATTATATTCTAAATTCTTATTCTTCATCCTTTTAGTTTAATTTTAGTCTGACCTTTTTAATTTTTTTTCTTTTATCTTGCTTTGTAGAAAATTAGTGAGTACTGAAAATCAGGTATATAATCTAATCTTTTTCTTTTCATTTAGCTTACTAATTTGATCTTAGTTTGATATTAATTTTTTTTAAAACTTATTTGTTCTTATTGATTGTGCATGAGCATATCTAAACTACTTTAAGGGCACAAATCTAAATAAGATAAGGTGAAGATTCATTATCCTTCCTTAGCCCATAAATAAGTTTTCTTATTTGCATTCATCCTAACCTTAAATAAAATCAATTAGACGTCAACCCTAGGAACATCCGAGCTCATTAGGACAAGGCACCTGAAAGAGTTGGATCGGATCAGGATTGGCTAGTTGACTGATGTCTAGGAAAGAGATTCAGGGACATGAGCCCAAAGAAAGGTGGTTCTTTAATTGATTCCGTTCACTTACCTGATCAATCTAATTGGTGTCTAAGAAAAGCAACGGGGGGACTCCCATCAATCTTACCTTTACCTGGCTAGTTGGCTAGTTAGTTTCTGACTTGGAGGGCTCCAAGATGGCCTTAGCAGTTAGGATCTGTCTAGATTTAAGGTAACCTATGATAGATAATTACTTGAAAAGTGTTTGAAAAAAAATTAAAAAAAAACTTAACTAATCTATCTTTCTCTTCTCTCTTCTTTAAAAAAATAATAAAAAAATAAAAATAAAAAAATAAAAAATATATAAAATAAAGTGAATTCTCCACTTCTTTCGTGGAGAAGAATTTTGGATCGACTAGTTAGAATTGACTCGATTCCCATGTCAAGCCTCAAAGTTCCTAAAATGGTAGAAACCAATCAGTCCCAAACCCTAAGAATTTATATTATCCAGTTGGGTCTGTCCAGCCTTCTTGCATCAGGTTGCCTCAACCTACTATAAATAACTTTGAAATTAAACCTCAAGTGATTAATATGCTTCCAAAATTTACCGGAGTAAAGGATGCATATATATTCATTAGAAAATTTGAAGAGGTTTGCGCAACCATGAGGTTGCAACAACTTTTTGAGAATAAGATCAAACTGAGACTAATCAATTTCGCCCTTAAGGATAATACCAAAAAGTAGCTATACAGTCTGCCAAATCAATCTATCATAACCTGGGAGGGCTTTGTAAGAGTGTTTCTTAAAAATTACTTTTTTCATCATAAGACAACTAGAATTAGAAATGAGATCAACCAATTCTACCAACTAGATGGTGAATCATTTTGGAAGTATTTTAATCATTTTAAGAACCTCTTGACCCAATGTCCATACTATAGAATAGAGACCTGGAGGCTATGCCAGATAGTTTATGAGGGGCTAGATTCAAATTCTAGAACTATGCTAGAATCCATGTGCCAAGGTCAATTTATGTATAAAGAACCTAATAAGGCCTGGCAATTTCTAGAAGATTTAGTCAAAAAAAAGTTTACAATGGAAAATAACTAGGAAACCAAAAAGACCAACATCTTTAAGAGGTGGAATGCAGCAAGTTCAAACTTTCCTAGCCGCAGAGGCTAAAATTATAACCCTAACACGTAGGTTAGAAGCCTTAGAACTACAGAGACCAGCTAGTGTGAACCATGTATTTGCATCCATGTGCAGCGGGTGCAGTGCACCAAACCATATTCTTGAAGATTGTTCTCTTTTGATAAACCCAACAGAGAATGGGTGTGCACAGGTAAATGCCGCATACCAAAAATCAATGAACAATCCTTATGCATCCACATATAACCTAGTATGGAGGAATCATCCAAACTTCTCATAGTCGTAGAACCCAAATGTAGGCAATCCTAGTTTCAACTAGCAAAATCCAAGGCCCAATCCTGTGTTAAATAATCCACTAGGCTTCAATAATTCTAAAAAGAAACTTAGTTCTTTAGAAAAAAGTTTGGAAGTCCTAGCCAAATCTAATGCTGACACCAATGCTATATTGAGTAATTTCATACAAACCATGGGCCAACTCTTAAATGCTAACACTCAGGTCATTGCCCATCTAGAAATGCAGATAGGTCAGCTAGCCTCTACCATGAATGAGCGAGAATGAGGTAGGCTGCCTAGCCAACCCGAGCCCAACCCGAGAAACCAAAATGATCCACGATCCCAACATGAAAATCAAGTCAATCATGTGAATGCCATTCATACTTTAAGATCAGAAAAATAAGTGGATAACAGGATAGGTACATCTGATAATAGAGAGGATTCATCTGCCGAATAACTTTACAAACAACCTACCTTACAAACTTAAGCTCCTGAAACTGATAATACATCCAGTCCTATATCCACAGCTCCTAGAGCTCCTTTTTCAAATCGACTAAGATCCAAAAAATAATCAAAATATTTGGATAAAATGTTAGAGATGTTCAAACAAGTCCAGATAAATATTTTTCTACTAGACATGATCCAGCAAGTACCGACCTATGCTAAATTTTTAAAAGATCTTTACACTAAGAAGAGAACCACCAATGTACCCAAGAGAGCGTTCTTAGCCGCAAGCGTGAGCTCTTACTTGTCAAGTCATGTGCTAATAAAATATAATGATCCAGGATCTTCAACAATTTTATGTGTTATCAGAGAAACCAACATTGAGAAGGCCTTGCTAAACTTAGGAGCTAGTGTAAATATTTTACCCTATTCAGTCTATGAGCAATTAGGATTGGGAAAACTTCAACCAACAGGGATCACGTTACAATTGGCAGACCGATCTTTTAGGATTCCTAAGAAAATGGTTGAAGATGTTTTAATCAAGGTTGGCAATTTTATCTTTCCTGTATACTTCATCATTTTAGAGACCAAACCAGTTTCAAATTCCAAGGGTCATATCCCAGTTATTTTAGGAAGACCTTTTCTAGCAACCGCTAATGCTGAAATCAACTATAGAAATAGACTTATGAATCTATCTTTTGGGAATATGACTATTGAGTTAAATATATTTAATCTAAAATAGGAATCTACCTAGCATGCTAATGTACATGTAATCCAAGATGAAATTTATGAATCCATTGATATTAGCGATGAAGAAATTGATCTGGAGTCAAGTATTTGGCTAAACCATGAATATGAAAACATTGGTGAAATACCTATTGACCATAGGACTAGCCAAAGATGGGAGACTCCAATTAAACCACTCATGAAAATGGCTAAACCATCATCCAAGCCATCAATAGAAGAGGTACCCAAATTAGAACTAAAACCCCTCCCCAAGCACCTTAAATATGCATACTTAGGTCCAGCAGAAACCTTGCCTATTATTATTGCATCAGACCTAAATCCTAAACAAGAGGAGGAGTTATTAGCAGTCCTAAGAAAAAATCGAGAAGCAATAGGTTGGACCATGACAGATATTAAGGGAATAAGCCCCTCCATAGTTTAACATAGGATACACCTAGAAGAAGGAGCCAAACCAACTAGAGATGCTTAGCAAAGACTCAATCCAACTATGAAAGATATAGTCAAGAAAAAGATTTTGAAGTTATTTGATAATGAAATAATTTATCCTATCTCAGATAGATCCTGGATAAGTTCGATTCAAGTGGTACCCAAAAAGTTTGGGATAACAGTGGTTCAGAATGAGAAAAATGAACTTATCCCGACTATGACCCAAACAGGATGGAGGGTCTGTATAGATTATAGAAAATTAAATGTGGCAACAGAAAAAGATCATTTTTTTTACCATTTATTGATCAAATATTGAAAAAATTAGCCGAACAAGAGTTCTACTATTTTCTTGATGGATACTCTGGTTATAACCAAATCCCTATAGCCCCTGAAGACCAAGAAAAGACTACATTCACCTATCCATTCGAAATCTTTGCCTATAAGCGCATGCTCGTTGGGTTATGCAATGCACCAGCAACCTTCCAAAGATGTATGATCAATATTTTTCTGATATGATTGAATGATTTCTCAAAATTTTCATGGATGATTTTTCTATTTTTGGCCCTACCTTCTTCGAATATTTAAATCATTTAAGACATGTCCTAGAAAGATGTAAGGAGAAGCACTTAGTCCGGAGAAATACCAATTCATGGTTAGAGAGGGCATAGTTCTTGGCCATGTAGTTTCACAAAAAGGAATTGAAGTAAACAAGGCCAAAGTAGACCTAATTGCGAGTCTTTCACCACCCAAATCCGTTAAGAAAATTTGTTCATTTTTAGGACATGCTGGATTCTATAGAAGGTTGATAGCCAATTTTAGCAAAGTGGCTCGTCCGTTGACCAACTTGTTAGCAAAGAAAATAAAATTTGAGTTTACCCCCCAGTGCCTAGAATCTTTTGAGTTCCTTAAAAAGGCACTTATTTCAGCTCCCATTATTCACCCATCTGTTTGGAATGTACCCTTTGAACTCATGTGTGATGCATTTGATCATGTTGTAGGTACAGTTTTAAGTCGAAGAATTGATAAGCTGCCTAGAGTTATTTACTATGCTAGTAAAATCTTAAATGATGCGTAGCTTAATTACACTACCACTGAAAAAGAGTTTCTAGCCGTTGTCTTTGCCCTTGAAAAATTCAAATCCTATTTGGTTGGGTCTCACACCATTATGTATACTGACCAGTCAGCCATTAGACATCTCTTAGCAAAGAAAAATGCCAAGGCATGCTTAATCTGATGGATCTTGCTCCTTTAAGAATTTGACTTAGAAATCAAGGATAAGAAAGGAACAGAGAATGCAGTAGCTGATCACTTGTCCCGAATCATAGTCCACCATCTAGTGAACCATCTGTTAATGAATTTTTTTCTGACGAACAACTCATGTCTGTGTCCACTGAACTATAGTATGCTGATATTATCAACTATTTAGGCATCGATAAAGTTCTTTCTTATTGGACCACTCAGGACAAGCACAAATTCTTCGCCCAAGTGAAGTATTTCATTTAGGATAATCCATACCTGTTTAAACAATGTCATGATCAGATCATTAGGAGGTATGTTCCAGACAATGAGGTTAGAAGTGTTTTATTTTTTTGTCATGACCAAGCATGTGGTGGTCACTTCGCATCCAAAAATACTGCTGCAAAAGTCCTCCAATGTGGATTTTATTAGCCTAATTTATTTAGAGATGCACATGAGTATTGTAGAAGTTGTGCTTGATATCAACAAATGGGTTGAATCATCAAGAGAAATATGATGCCACTTAATTCAATCATGGTGGTCGAAATTTTTGATGTATGGAGGATTGATTTCATGAGACCATTTTCAAACTCCTTTGAAAATGAATATATTTTAGTAGTCATCAATTATGTCTCTAAGTGGGTAGAAGCTATTCCTTATAGATCAACAGATAGCAAAGTGGTCATTAAATTCCTTAAAAAAAATATTCTCTCTCATTTTTGTACTTCTAGAGCAATCAATAGTGATCGAAGGACACACTTTTGCAACCGATCCTTTGCTGCTTTATTGAAAAAATATAATATCATTCATAAGTTAGCCACATCATATCATCCTCAAACTAGTGGGCAAGTAGAAGTATCTAATAGACAAATCAAATAGATCCTGGAGAAAACTGTTAATGCTAATAGAAAGGATTGGTTCTTAAAACTTATAGATGCACTCTGAGCATATCGCACGACCTTTAAAACCAACCTAGGAATGTCTCCTTATAGTATTGTGTTTGGAAAATCTTGTCACTTGCCTATTGAGCTAGAACATAAAGCCATGTGGGCCATCAAGAAATTAAATATGAACTTGGACGTAGCCGAAAACCGTAGAAAGCTTCAAATTAATGAATTAGAAGAACTTGAAAATGAAGCTTACGAAAATGTCAGGGTATACAAGAAACGAATAAAAGTGTTACATGATTAAGTAATTCTTAGAAAATCTTTTACTCCTAGACAGAAAGTTCTTTTGTATAATTCTAGATTACACCTCTTCCCTGGAAAGCTGAGATCTAGATGGATAGGACCATTCTTAATTAAAGAAGTTTTCTCACATGGAGCTGTAGAAATTAAAAACTCAAGCAATGGAGCCGTGTTTAAAGTGAATGGTCAATGATTAAAACCATTCTTGGAATTACCCACTGAAGTCATTGAGAAAGTCATGGTTCTCTACGAACCAACATATCCCAGTTGATCTATTTTCTGAGTTAGTCTGACTGAAGATTTTAAACTTAACGCTCCTGGGAGACAACCCAGATCCTTGCATTTTAATTTTTTTTTTAGTTTATTTAGGTTTTACTTTAGTTCATGTTGAATAAGTTGGAAGAAAAAATCAAAAAGAATATATGAAGGCACCTGCTGAACCAAGGACATATCAAATCAGGTGTATTCCTTCCTTTTTACTTATTGGATTGTTATTTTCTTACCTCATTGAAGTCATTATAGAATAAATTAGGGGGTGAGGGATAAATAAACTTTGAATTTTAATTTGAATCTTTACACTCATAAATTTATTGATATTTATATATCTGACTATGCATCAAACTTGAGTAACATTAGATATTTTAGTAGCATCTGATGCACACGTTAGATAAGTTGTAGAAGTATTGAGGGACTGCATATTGATAAAATTCAATAGAATGGTTGAGTCTAGAATAAAAAATATTTTTAAGCATTTCTAGCCTTTCTATTATATCTAAAGAGAGTCGATCTTTTATGAGTATAAGTGGTATATGTGGATGCATATAGTTTCTTCTATTTAAAAAAAAAAAAATTTTCCACCGAGTAACCGGGTCTCGTTGCCTAAGTAAACAATGATATTCACATCAAAAAGTAAACAATGTTAAAAAAAAAATAGCCAAGTTTTAATTCATAGCCTATTTGACTCGAGTCAGTAAGTCCGAGGGGTGTTTTATACCTAATGCACTAAAGCCAAGGTTTGGAAGTCATTGGCCTAACACTCGTTACAAGGATTAAATAGAAAGCTTAAGTGGTTAAAATATTGTACGGACTATATTTTTAAGAAAAAAAATAAAGGAATGAATATGTGAATGCAAAATCATAGCCTATTTTAGAGTTAGATGATCCAAAGGTAAAAATAGGAATGAGTCAAGAAAAGCTTTTGTAAATTTTATATTTTTTACTCAATCTTTCTATCGGATAGCCTTAATATCCTAATGACATTGTTGGGGATAAATGCCGCTCCTGCCAAAATCTAGTCTGATGCTTAGCCTAATGCAACTGATAATCACGGAAGAGCTTCGATCAAAAATTCTTTCTCCAACGATCGAACCCCAGCCGAACTCCTCCAGCGGTTGAACCCTAGTCGAACCCCTCCAGCAGCCAAACTCCTTCAGTGGTCGAACTTCTTTGGCGGTCGAACCCCAGTCGAATTCCTCCAGCGGTCGAACTTCTTTTGAACTTTAGCCAAACTACTCTCAAGCTTCTCCATCAGCCAAACTCCTCAGCCGTCAAACCTCAGTCGAACTCCTCTAGGAGCCAAACTCCTTCTGAATCTCTCCCTCAGTTGGACTCCTCCAGAAGTCAAACTTCTTTCGGATCTCTTTTTCAGACGGATGCCTACAGGAGCCGAACTCCTTTCGGACTTCTCCCTCAGTCGGACTCCTCCAAGAGCCGAACTTCTTCTGAATCTCTCTTTCAGATGAATGCCTACAGGAGCCAAATTCTTCATGAACTTCTCCCTCAGTTGGACTCCTCCAGGAGCCCAACTTCTTTCAGATTTCTCTAGTAGTCGAATTCCTCCAGGAGCTGAACTCCTCCAGCAGTCGAATTCCTTCAGGAGCTGAACTTTTTTTAAATTTTTTCTTCAGATGGATTCCTTCAGGAGCCAAATTTCTTTCGGATTCCTCCAAGAGTTGAACTTCTTCCGAATTCCTCCAGCAGTCGGATTCCTCCAGGAGCTGAACTCCTTTTGGGTTCCTCTAGCAGTTAGATTTCTCCAGGTGTCAAACTTCTTCCAAATTTTTTCAGCAGTCGAATTTCTCCAAGAGCCAAACTTCTTTCGAATTCTTCCAGGAGCCAAACTCCTTTTGGATATCTCCTTCAGTCAGATTCCTTGAGGAGTCAAACTTCTTTCAAATTTTTTCAGCAGTTAGATTTCTTCAGAAGCCGAACTTCTTTCGGATTCTTCCAGCAATCAGATTCCTCTAGGAGCCAAATTCCTTCCAAACTTCTCCAGCAGTCGGATTCCTTCAGGAGCCAAACTTCTTTCGAACTTCTTCTTCAGTTCGATTCCTTCAGAAGCCAAACTTCTTTCGAACATCTCCTTCAGTCGGATTCCTCTAGGAGCTAAACTTCTTATGGATTTCTCCTTCAGTCGAATTTTGAATGCTTATTTTCTTCGAATGATTACGACTGTCATTTATCAATCTGCTATAGGTAACCCCACTACCGAACTGTTACGACTATCATTATCAATCTATTACGAGTGACACCTCTTTTTGTAATAAATTTCATATGGCCCAGAGCAGCCTACTATCAGATGGTTATAATAAGCTCCGTCTATAAGAAGGGATCCTCCAGATATATTTTTTCTAAGCTTTCTTCTTCTTCCTCAAAACTCTACCGAATTCATATCCGAGCACTCCATTTCTGTTGGCCAGAAGAGCTGACTTGATTGTCGGAGGGTCCTACTGAAACCACCACCACCGACTCCAGACAGGATGGCAACATCATCTTCCCTAACTCTAGCTCGATCCAGTGTCAACCAAATTCTGCACCAACAAGATTGGCGCTAGAGGAAGGATCCTTTGTTCCTGAGGTTTTCTTGATCTTAAAGGAGTGCTCAGCAGTGATCTCTCTTCTTCTTCTCTAGAGTTTTTTTCAGAAAAAAGAATGCCTTCCAGAAAAGCTTCGACTCAATGATCAATGACTTTTGCAACCAGATTCCATCTAGATCAATCTGTTCCCACTCCAGCTCTGGTAACTCAAGCTCCACCTGCAGCCATAGTGGATGCCAAGCAGTTCAACTTGCTGGTCCAGTAGATTTACAGTCTCACAGAGGTGTAGGCCATACATTGACAGGCTCCGACATCAATTCAACTAGAGCAGGCTCTTCCAAAGCCCTATGATCCAGTTGGAGGAAAGCCCCATGATCTGATTGAGGGATCAACTCGGGCTAGCCAATCGATGACCTCCGAAAAGAAGAAACAGAGGATGGAGAGCCATTGCTCGGACCATGATTCAACCCCGGAGGAAGCTTTGCTCCCATCCCATCAGAAATCTCTAGAGATCAACGATCATGAAGATCTCTTGAATTAAAGGCTCCAGAAAATGAGCCGATGGATTGAAGAACTCTGCCACATCACCCTAGCTCTCCATGATGATGTCTGCACCGATCCTCCTTTCTCTTTTCGAATTATTGAAGAGCTCATTCCATCAAACTTCAAGCTTTTCTAACTTAAAAGCTACGACGGAACTTCTATTCGATCGATCACCTGGAGGTCTTTTAGATCATGATGTTGCTCCATGGCGCATCAGATGCTATCTTATGTTGAGTTTTTTCATCTACCTTAAAGAAAGCAGTAAGAAATAGGTTCTCGACGTTGAAGTCAGGTATGATCTTTTCATTTGACTAGATGAGCCATCAGTTTGTGGCTTACTTCGTCAGCAGCCGACGTTCCCACCGAGGTTCAGATTCTTTGATGAATATTAAGCCGAAGAAGAAAAAATCTATCCAAGCTTATATCACCCGATTTAATATTACGGCATTGGAGGTCCAAAATCTGGACCAGTCTATTGCGATGGCCGCACTCAAGGGTGGCCTTCAGAAGAATGATTTACTGTTCTTTCTAGAGAAGAAGTACCCAGAGACTTTGCCAATCTGCTATTTTGGACAGAGGGATATGTCCGTGCAGAAGAAGCCTTCAAGTTAAAGGATGAAGAAGCCATAAGAGAACGAAAGGAGGATGAGTCTAATAGACCTGCCATTGAAGGAGGGTCGAATGAAGTTCGGCCGCGCTCAAGGACTTCCCCCGAGTGCAAGCGAGCCTGAACTTCTCCTCGTGTTCATCATCAAAGAAGCTCTGATAGAAAGGCATGAAAAAGTTCTCCCTCCGGAAAGTTCCACAATTATGTCCCCCTTAATGCTACTAAAACTCAAGTTCTGATGAAAATTAAGAATCAGCTATTAAGATTAGAAGAATTATGATCTCCTCCAACAAGCATAATCGAAGCAAGTACTGCCTCTACCATTGTGACCACGGCCACGATACTAAAGAATGCATTCAGCTCCAAGATGAAATCGAGGAGCTCATCAAGAGAGCTCGGTTGAGTTGATTCCTCAGACATCGGTCTGAAGCAAGAGGAGAGCAACCAAGGGCTCTTTTGCAACCAGAGGAGACTCAGGGGGAGGGGTCTTAAAGATGCCAATCCCTGTGTGGAAGTATCAATATCATGGTCGGAGGACATCGGCAAGAAAAGATATTAAGGAGCTACATAGTATCAACGTTAAAATTTTGAAAACTTGTAGAATCGTTAACCACTTTTTAATATAGAATTCTTATTTCAACATTCCTGTCTTTTATGAATTATAACAAAAAAAGATTAAGTTGGACTTCTTTTTTAGGCCAGATAGAAGGCTTCTGGTATAGAAGATAAGATCTTCTTCGAGCTTCAACTTCAACCTCGACTGAAGATAAGATCTCCTCCGGACTCCAACCCTTCAATAGAAGATAAGATCTCCTTCAACCTTGGCTAGAGATAAGATCTCCTCCAAACTTTAACTTCAACATCAACAGGAGATAAGATCTTCTTCAACCTGGGCTAGAGATAAGATCTTCTCCGAGCTTCAAATCAACAGGAGATAAGATCTCCTTCAACCTCGACTGAAGATAAGATCTCCCTCGAGCTCTAACTTTAACCTCGACTGAAGATAAGATCTCTTCTGAGCTTCAACATCAATGTCAATAGGAGATAAGATCTTCTTCAATCTCGACTGAAGATAAGATCTTCTCCGAGCTCCAATTTCAACCTTGGCTGGAGATAAGATCTTTTCCAAGCTTCAACTCAACATCAACAGGAGATAAGCTCCAACTTCAACCTCGGTTGGAGATAAGATCTCCTCCAAGCTCCAACTTTAACCTTGACTGGAGATAAGATTTTCTCCGAGCTCCAATCCTTCAGTAGGAGATAAGATCTCCTTCAACCTCGATTGGAGATAAGATCTTCTTCAAGCTTTAACTTGCACATCAACCTCGACTGGAGATAAGATCTCCACCGAGCTTCAATGCCAACCTCAATAGGAGACAAGATCTTCTTCAATCTCGGCTGGAGATAAGATCTCTCTCGAGCTTCAATCTGAATGAGTACAGAATTCGGAAGAGAACTTTGGCAATCACCTTTTTTGTACTCTCTTTCTTCGAATTTCTAACTCGAAAGTGGGGAAACTATTATTGGGAATAAATTCCACTCCCGTCGAAGTCTAGTCTAACGCTTAACCTAATGCAACTGATAATCATAAAAGAGCTTCAATCAGAAATTATCCCTCCAACGATCGAACCCCAGTCGAATTCCTCCAGCGGCCGAACTCCATCAGTGGTCGAACTCCTCCAGTGATCGAACTTCTTTCGGACTTCAGCCAAACTATTCCCAGGCTTCTCCATCAGTCGAACTCCTTCCGAATCTCTTTCTCAGTTAGACTCCTCCAGGAGTCGAACTCTTTTTGGATCTCTCCCTCAGTTGGACTCCTTCAGGAGTCGAACTATTTTTGGATCTCTCCTTCAGATGGATGCCTACAGGAGTCAAACTTCTTCCAAACTTCTCCCTCAGTCATACTCCTTCAGGAGCCAAACTCCTTTTGGATCTCTCATTCAGACAGATGCCTACAGGAGTCAAACTCTTTTCGAACTTCTCCCTCAGTCAGACTCTTTCAAGAGCCGAACTCCTTTCGAATTTCTCCAATAGTCGGATTTCTTCAAAAGTCGAACTCCTTCCAGATTTTCTTTAGATAGATTCCTTCAGGAGACAAATTTCTTTAGAGTTTCTTCAAAAGTCGAACTCCTTTCGAATTTTTCTAGCAGTCGGATTCCTCTAGGAATCGAACTCCTTCTGAATTTTTATAGCAGTCGAATTCCTCCAAGAGTCGAACTCCTTCCGAATTTCTCTAGCAGTCGAATTTCTCTATGAGCCAAACTCCTTCTGAATTTCTCCAGCAGTCAGATTTCTTCAAGAGCCAAACTCCTTTTGGACATCTTCTTCAATCAAATTTCTCCAGGAGTCATACTCCTTCCAAATTTCTTCAGTAGTCAGATTTCTCTAGGAGTCAAACTTCTTCTGAATTTTTCTAGTAGTCGAATTTCTTCAAAAGCCGAACTCTTTTCGGACTTCTCTTTCAATCGGATTTCTTTAGGAGTCGAACTTCTTTTGGATATCTCCTTCAGTTAGATTCCTTCAGGAGTCGAATTTGTTACAAACTTCTCCTTCAGTTGGATTTCAAACGTCTACTTTCTTTGGATGGTTACAACTATCATTTATCAGCCTGCTACAGACAATCCCACTACCAAACGATTACGACTATCATTATCAGTCTATTACGAGCAATACCTCTCTCCATAATAAATTTTACGTGGTTCAGAGCGGTCCACTATTGAAAGTTACAACAAGCTCCATCTATAAAAAGGGATCCTTCAGATATATTTTTTCTAAGCTCTCTTCTCCTTTTCAAAAACTCTACCATCACCATCGACTTCAGACAGAATTTTATGTTACAGATCACCAGTGGTGACCTCATCTTCTTCAACTCTAGCTCGATCCAACGTCAATCAGATTCTGCACCAACATTACTGAACCCATTAAAATATTTTGCATGATACAACTGGATTAAGAACTCCAGCTGTGCCATCTTTTCACATCCAAAATATAGCAGAATATTAGCATCCTTTATCAACTTGCGGACCTTCTCTACATCCTCACTGTTTATCATTCCACCAACCATAGGATTAGGCATGAATGTAGATGCACCGACATTGTGGCCAACAAACGAAAAAATTTTATGAACCATTTATTTCAGTCCCCCATCATGTTGATCATCTCCTTGCGGTCTGCCCTCATCATGTTGGTCCCAACAAATTTCTTAACCAACTTTAAAGCCATAAATAGTGAGGTGATCATTTACATCCTGACGAGGTAGCCATGGTCCACCCATACATTTTTTACAAGAACATTGGATCAATCCATGATCCTCAAATTTTTCTATAGCAAAATTAAAAAATTTTTGAAGTCCAATCTCATATTCTGATGAGAGCCTACTAAACTTCATCCATCCCTTATGCATTTTAAAAATGATGATACTATAATTAAATCATTTATGGAACTTAAATTATATACTAATGTATTATAAATAAATATGTAATAAATGCATCCTATCACCAACTAATAGATAAAGATAGATCCTATTTCATTCAAAAATTATATTAATTCTATAAGTTCAATACAGTAATCAAACGATATGCAATAAGGATCGAATAAAATTTCGACAGTATTCTTCTTTAGTTCTTCCATGTAGGGATAATAAAAGGAAAATACTATCCAAAATTTGATTCAAAATACTTAGCATACCGTTTGATTACTATAACTATCTATAGAATTATCTATAATTTTCAAACAATCCAAATTGGATAATCAATTGATCATTATATATAATTCTCTCATTTGTATAATTATATATAATTATACGGATGTCGGAGATTATGTACACTAATCAATTGATGGGTTTATCGTTATGCAATGCAATAAACAAAAGCAACAAGATATAAACATTCAGAAATAGTTGTCAAATAAATTCTACAACATGAATTATATTCATAAATAATTAAGGATGAGCAACAGTCATAGATCCGATCTCTTATGCAAATCTGGGTGTAAATCCAAAAATTTGAAAGAAGAACGAAGTAGATGATGGCAGCACCTTAGAACTTAAAGTTGAAATCTTAGAGAGATATATTAAATTCTATTCGCACCCATCGAGCTGGCTCGCTCAGAAGTCGAGCTGGCTCCGTGCCTGAGATAGTCGGCTTCATACCTGAGACATCCGACTTGGGTCCTCCCCCAACCGTCTCCCACTCAATCTCCATCATTGGCAAGGTCGGACCCCCTCCCTGATCCCTCTCTTCCTCTCTCGATCTCCCTCTCTCCGTCTCTTGATCTCATCCCTCGTCAGCGAGGCTAGATCCCCTCCCTTCCTCTCTTCCTCTCTCGATCTTCCTCATCGGTGACGGCGGCAAGGCCGAACCCCTCCCTCCCTCTCTCACTCTCTCGATCTCCCTCACCGACGAGGCCAGACCCCCTCCCTTTCTCTCTCTCTCTCTCTCGATCTTCCTCATCGACAATGATGGTGAGGTCGGACCCCCTCCCTCCCTCTCTCCCTCTTTCTTTCTTAGTTTCGGATCCCAAAATCAGATCCAAATACTCGAGATCCATTAGGATCCAGATCTGGTACTTCAAGTATGGATCCATCGAATATTCAAATTTGGATTCGATACCAATAATTAAAATTAGGTCCAGATATGAATATCCAGATTCCGACCCGAACTTGATTCATTGACAAATCTAGTTCAGTGATTAATAAATAATACTATAAAATTAAAATAAAAAATATACCTATGACTATTGAGAGGGGGTCATACTGAAAGCTCCGAGGGTCGCTGGTGACGGCGCTGGAGGAAGACGACGGTGCTAGAGATAACATGCAAAACAATAGCAAGATAGTAAGATAAAGAGAGAAGAGAGAGGAAGAGAAAGAGGAAAGAGAGAGAGGGAAAGGGGGCCCAGAGGGGCGTCGTGATGGGGCGGCCAGGGGATGGGGATGGAAGGGGTGGGCGGTCGGGGATGGAGAGGGCAGGGGAGGGGCGACCAGGGATGGGGAGGGCAGGGGGCGAGCGATCGAAGATCGGGAGGGCAAGGGGCGATGGGTGGCCCGAGATGGGGAGGGTAGGGGGTGGGCGGCGACGACCGAGGATGAGGAGGGCAGGAGCCGTGGTGGCCGGGGATGGGAAGGGTAGGGGCGAGCGGTCGAGGATGGGGAGGGCAGGGGCAATGGCGGTCGTGGATGGGGAGGTGGGTGGCAGGCGATAGGCGACCGAGGATGGGGAGGGCGGGGGCGGGCGGGCGATCGGGGAGGGTAAGGGGTGGACGGCCAAGGATGGGGAGGGCAGGGGCGAGCAGTCGTGGTCGGGGATGGATGGAGTCTCATTGATGATGAAGAGGAGGAGAGAGAGAGAGAACGCGCACACGAAAGGAAAGAAAAATTGAGAATTTTTAACTTAACCTATGATAGTGATTTTTGAACCACTACCATAGATCTATGGCAGCGGTGCTCTACGACAGTGGTTTATAATCGCTACCATAGATTTATAGCAGCGATTTTTAGTAACCACTATCGTAAGTTAAAAATAATTTTTTTTTTATTTTTTAAATATTATATAATTTTAAAATTTAATACTCATCTTTATTATTCATTATCTAAATAATTAACATTAGAGTATCGTCACAAAATATCACCTCGATCCGATGGCCCTAGCTTCATTGATCAGAAAAATTCGATTTCGACGATCATAAATGATGATGCGATGACTGATAGATGGAGATCTTCAATTGATCTAAAAATCTATAATGATAATTTCGATGATATTTATAGTATACTATCAAAATTTTACTTCAATCGGATATCGTTATCATGATCAATTTAGTATGGAATAATTTCGGCTGTTAAATTAGAAACAAGCGATTAAAGGGCTAAATGGCATTCGATTACGAGATAATTTTTTAGTTAAATAATATTTGCTATAATTTTAATCATTTTATATAATGATTATAGTAAAATTTAAATCATTTTCGTATGAACTATTCACGTTAAGCAGATATTGCAAAAGCACGGGCATATATATATAACAACCAACGGAGTTTAAGAATGATTATCAAGTGACGTATAGTTTTAGATTGTTCTTAGTCTCACGAGTTGAATTTTACAATCACCACCATAAAAAATGATTAAAATAGTAGTCAAGATCATTTATAAAAAAATTATCTCATAATCGGACACCGTCTGGTCCTTTGATCACTCATTTATCATTTAACGGTTGAAATTAACTTATACTAAATTGACCAAGATAACGATACTCAATTGAAGTAAAACTTTGATAGTACACTATAAACATAATTAAAATCATCGTTGTAGATTTTTGAATCTATCAGAGGTCTCCATCTATCAGATCATCGCATCATCGTTCGTGATCGTCGAAATCAAATTTTTTTTATTGATGAAGCTAGGACCATTAGATCGAGATGATCTTTTACGACGATACTCTAATGATAATTATTTAGATAATAAATGATAAAGATGAATATTAAATTTTAAAATTATATATTATTTAGAAAATATATATATATATATATATATATATATATATATATATATATATATATATATATATATATATATATATATATATATATATATATTACAGCGGTTACAAATAACCGCTGCCATAAATCGACATATAGTAGTGGTTACAAGAAACTGCTACTATAGGTCCGACATATGGCAGCGATTATAAAAAAATACTTTCATAGGTCGGACTATGGTAGTGGTTTGTTGTAACTGTTGCTATAAATCAGACCTATAGCAGCGGTTATAAGAAATCATTGCCGTAGACTCTATTGCAACGGTTTCAAAAATCGCTAATCATAGTATGCACTGCCGTAGACTCTATTTATAGTAGTGTAAGAAAAGCTGGGACAAACTATGTTATTAAAGCTTGTAAGATGGGATTTTATGTAGGCTTTAACGAGTGCAAAGGAATAGTTCTGCCTCATCTTCTTAATGGAGCTACTGAGTCCTTGCATACGGGCCGATCGGATGTTAACCTGCAATCTTTGATTCGTGTTTGTATCAGCAAATTCTTAAATATGTTTGATCTTACTATCAAAGGAGATAAGGCAAATTCTGATGCGTAGAGAACTCAATCTGAGGCTAGGAGGAGGATCTTTTTGAGGTGAATTATCGAGGAGCTCCTGACGACATCCTCATGCACATACGTATTTTTTTTGTACTGAAACTTTGTATGAAGACTTTATATATGAAAAAAATGCTTTTTCGTCGAAGTGGTTCCTTTTTTATTCTTTTCTTATCTTTTTGAGATGTTCTGAATTATCGAACCCATTTTCCTGCTTAATTAATTATCTCCTTGATCTTGGCCTGTCCATCCAGCGATTCGCAGGAAGCCAGGAGGGACGGAATTTAAACCACCATTTTTGTATCGATTACTATGGCACATCTTCACACACTGCCTCATGAGTGGAGTAGGGCATGATTTCAGCTCTTCATATTGATTTATCGTATCGATGACAAAGATTGCATCAATCATCAACCGTCATATGTCCATGCTGCAACGATCTTCGCTGCATGTATTTAATATTTCGAGAAGATAAATCAATCGGATCTCCACCAATTCTATATAAGACCCAGATGGAATGAGGGTTGAACCTTGTCATCTTTTTTTGGCTGTAGATTTTTGTCTATTTTTCTTTCTCTTGCAAAAATGGCCTAATCCGAACATTTTGAGTTCATCCCTTTGGCCTTTCGATCAGAGGTAATGGAGGATGACCTGATACTAATTCATGATCAGTTCAACTTTTCTTCGAAGTTTCAACTTGAAGTTTCCAAATTGGAGGAGTGGGTCTATAGCCCTCCTCCTAGTCGGATCGGAGTGTACGAGGAGTGTTTCTGAGCTGGGTTGAGGTTTCCCCTTCATCTCTTTTTTATCACTCTTTTTTATTTTCTAAAGATGTCGCTTTGTTCAGTGGTGCCAAACTCGTGGCGCAATATTTGCGGCTTCACTATGGCATGCCTTCTGGTAGGGGTGAAGCCGACTATAATGCTCTTTCATTACTATTCATGGTGAAGAGGCATCTTGGAGCTCACAGCTGATGGTACATGACCCTCAGATTGAGAAAAAAATGTTCCTCCACTGATTTGGGGTGCTCCTTCCATCGTTCATGGATGGAAGATCTGATTTTTATTTATTTTTTGAACCTTGAGAGAAGACTAGAGTTTCATTGATTGAGGAAAGTTGCAGGAGAATCTATTGAAGGATCCATCATTTGGTCCGTATTTAGAGCAGGATCTGAAGATCCTACGAAGTTATAAGGTTCCAGAGTTGAAGGAGTTGCTATCCGAGCAGATTCTGTTCAATATTGGGATCAGCCAATTCAACTCTTTTAGTATGTGTTTATTTTATTTTATATCAATAAATTTTTAAAGTATATAAACTTGGTATTAGATGGTCAATGCTTTGAACTTCAGGGATCGATCAGAGTCCTCTTAAAGCTGGAATTTCGAAAGATCATCGTAAAAGAAAGATTCATACAGCTAGTAAAAGGTTTGCCCATATTCGGATTGACCCTCTCCCGGTGCAATGATCTTCTGTAGTCGAGAAGCCTGGTCTTCTCAGTGTTGAGGACTTTCAGATCATCCAAATTCCGCATGACTCGGAGCCTCCAGTTCCAGAGGAGGGCCATGAGGCTTCCATTGAATGTTTGTTTAGTGAGGCCATTTTAAGCTTACCGGCTCCTATCATCCTTGAGCCTTTTCCAGAGGAGGAATTATTTAGGAGAAAGGGAGCCAATGAGCCTGCAACACCCGGAGTTCTTTCTATCAGGAATGTCGATGCTTCAAAACCTCATGCGGCGATAAAATTGAAGGTTCTACTAGATGAGCTGAGAATTTCTGAGGAGGCCAGTATTTTTAGGACTACACTGGTCGAGGTCTACTATGATGGTTCAGCCTTACATGATTATAAGTTTGCCTATGAAGCATTCCCAAATTTTTTTTTTCTAGCTGATGCGTCCGAGATACTGGTTGATCCTTTAAAGATGAGGAGGAGAAAAGCTCTGGACTGCTTTGTCTGGATAAGCCGAGGTCCTAAATTGTTGTTCTTTTTATTTTTATTTTCTCGCTTTAGAACTTGTCCTAACGAACCTCATGCAATGCCTCTATAGCTTGCCTGTTACTTAAATGGGTTCACAAGGAATGACGTTAATCTTTCCAAAAGGGCGACGGAACTTGAGATTCAAAGCACGATCCTTTAGAAGGCAAAGGATCAGCTGTCCAAAGAGGCTGTGGAGACTTCAGACAGAGCTGAAGAGGCAGAAAAGAAAGTTTCGGGCATCGAGATGGTATTGAAGAAATTTATGGAAGAGAACGTCTGCCTAATCGGTATTAATGGAGCCTTGAAGGTCGAGATCGTAGAACTGAGGTATCGAGTCATCAAGGCTGAAGCGTCTAAGGTGGAGGCTTTACTCTTAGCGAAAGCGACCAAGGAGGAGGCCTTAAAGGTGGTTGACGATTTTAGGACGTTCAATAAATTCAGGAAGGAGAAGGCCTTTTTCGTATTGGATGCCTATGATGAAGAAAAACATGTTGTCCATGAGGAAATAGCTTCAAAATATTCTGAGTTGGATTTAAGCTTCTTGGATATTCCTTCGGACAACTTGTCTTGAATTTTTGTTCTTTTCAGCTCTTCAGGAGTTTTTATAAAGAGACTTTTTATGAATAATTTTTTTTTCTTTTGTTCTCTTTGACTTTCTCATTTTGCTTCGTTCTTTCTATTTTACTGTGATCTGAGGAGTTTTTCTTTGGCTCGTGCATTGTTGCACTTCCTAACCTTAGCTCATAAACCTACGAGCTGATCTTTTCATTTTCTGTGCACATATTTGATGGGATATGCCCAGTCTTCCATGTGTGTCATTAAATGCACATGGTTACGGGAGCGACGTATTTGCAAATTTGACTCGAAATATGATACTTAGTTGTAAGACGGCAGATATGCCCACTCTCCAGTTTGCACATGGCAAGATTGGACATTCATAATTATGGCGGATCCTCCTATTTATAGTGACATCCTATTCACTGGCTGCTTCATCCATGATATTCTTTATCTTTCAGAGGAATGTCTGCAAATTGATTCAATCTCCCATAAGGAGACAGAGTTTCTTCATCTCTCGATGGAGGTAGTCATCCAACCGAGGAGATGGAGAAGTGTTGGTTGATCTCAATCAACTTAGGGGTGTCGACGACAAGGGCTTTATCATTCAGATACTTCTGCTCTTGGTCTTGAGACCTTTGTCATCCTGCTTCGCCTATAGGGATGGTCTTTTGCTCGGTCTTGAGAGCTTTGTCATGGTTCTCTGACTCTGAGAGGGCAGAATTTCATGACTCACTCAAAAGGGCCTGCGGTTGTGCCATCCTTGTAGGAAAGTAGGAAGGGGTTGAGCCGCCATCCGGACGTCTAAAGTTTAAATTTTATGCTTCAAAGGCTCCCTCAGCCATTATGTTCTCAGAAACTATGACTGGGGCACTGAAGGAGTTCTTCGAAGTCATATTAAGAAGCTTAACCCAGGTTGTCTATCATGCATCGGCATTTGATGGAGGGGTTCTTTATTCCGAGTTTGGGGCAGAGTTGGATTCTAAGCAAACTTTGCCTCGGTCTCATCGAGTTTTCTATTGTTGCCACTTTTTGATGGCTCAGGTGATGGCGTTTGAGGTTGTACCACCTCCATAGTATGGAGGGCATATGTCCGAGCAGCTGGAAGAGATTCTGAGGCTGGGTCTTATAGTCATGAACTTCAAAAGTACCTGACTTCAACATCGGTGGAAAGTCCATCACCTCGGATCTCGCACGTCTGCTAACCTGGATACTCTTTATGGGATCCCAAAGCCTTAAGTCTTCAGAGGAGCTTCTTCTGCATATCGACGGCCTCAACTTCATCAGATTTTTTAACCGTGTCTTCGCATCAGAGTAATGCTTTTGTAATTCCATCCGAGTTGTTCAATGTTGCTCTTTGTAAAAGCAATTGGGTCATTGCTCTTGTAAAAAAAAATTTTCTTATGAAATAAAATACTTTTTGTTTCCTTCACCTCGCACTTTATTTCTATTCTATCTATATTGTTAACTATCCCAATCAAAGGGACCTTGAACCCATGTGGGTTTCTTTAACCAAATAGGTCTGAGATGGTTCTAATCTAAGAAACTCATTGTTAAATATTTCGAACATAGAAATTTTATCTGAAGCGGTTCCAATCTGAGGAACTCGTTGTTGAGTATCCCGAATAAAAAAAATTTATCCAAAATGGTTTCGATCTGAGAAACTCGTTGTTAAGTATTCTGAACAAAGAGATTTTATCCGAAGTAGTTTCGATCCGAGGAACTCGCTGTTGAGTATTCTAAATAAAGAGATTTTATTCAAAGTGGTTTCGATCTGAGAAACTCACTGTTGAGTATTTCAAATAAAAAAATTTTATCCGAAGTGGTTCCAATCTAAAAAATTCACTGTTGAGTATTTCGAATAAAAAAAATTTATCCGAAGCGATTTTGATTTGAGGAACTCGCTGTTGAGTATTCTGAATAAAGAAATTTTTTTCGAAATGATTACAATCTGAGGAACTCGCTGTTGAGTATCCTGAGCAAAAAAATTTATCTGAAGCGGTTTCGATCTGAGGAACTCATTATTGAGTATCCCGAACAAAAAAATTTTATCCGAAGTGGTTTTGATTTGAGAAACTCGCTGTTGAGTATCCGAACAAAGTGATTTTATTCAACTTTTTTTTCCAGTTTGATAGCTGTGCAAATATTTGTCTGACATAGAAAGTAGTTGAACTTGAAAAGCTACTTATTTATTCATTTCATTGGTAGTACATCCAGAGATTAGCTGAATTTCATGGCATGGAAAGGAGGGTCCCATTGAGTTGTTTTAGTTGATAAGTTCCTGGTCGCATAACTTCATCATCCTGATGGACCCTTCTCAGTTGGATGAAAGCTTTTCTTACTCAGTTGGTTTGGATACTTCTTCTCTCTATAGGATAAGATCACTGGCTTGAAATTCTTTTGCCTTGATGTAGGAATTATAATATCTGATGATCTTTTGTCGATATGCAGTCATCCTTACCACTGCTCGTTCTCTGATTTTCTCGATCAGATCAAGATTGATTCTAAGCTAAATTGGATTAGTTTCCTCATCATATTCTTCGGCTTTGATGGAGGGGAGCCCAAATTCTTCAGGTATGACGACCTCAATGCCAAATGCCAATTTGAAGGGCATTTCGTCTGTCGAGAGCCTTTAAGTGGTTCGATAGGCCCATAGAACATGGTAGAGTTCTTCTGCCTATGACCCTCCAGTTTGCTCTAATCTAGCTTTGAGACCTTGAAGGAGGATTCTGTTGGTCACTTCCACTTCTCCATTTGCTTGTAAATGGCCTACTGAAGTGAAGCGCTGCTTTATCCCATGATCTTCATTGAAGTCTTTTAGCCGAAAACAACTAAACTATCTTCCATTATCTAAAATTAATACTTTCGAGAGTCCATAGCGGCAAATGATTGATTTTTAAATAAAATTTTGGACATTCATCTCTATGATATGAGCTAAGGGCTCGACTTCTACCCACTAGATAAAGTAGTCAATAGTCACAAGTAGAAATTTTTGCTAGCCAGAAGCTTGAGGAAATAGGCCTAAAATATCCAATCTCTACTGGGCGAAAGGCTAGGAGGATTCAATGAAAGTCAAAATAGATGCAAGCTGACACTGAACCCGATCATTCCATTGACATTGTTCACATCTCCGGACGAAATTCTGAGCATTTTGTTGCATTGTGGGCCAGTAATATCCTTATTGAAAGATTTTGTAAGATAAGTATCGATCCCCCAGATGGTTTTCATAGATTCCTTCACGAACTTTCTACATAGCGTAATCGACCTTCGAAAGATGCAAACACCTCAGAAGCGGCAAGGAGAAAGATCGCTTGTACAAGTCATTATTGAGCAATATATATCTAGTTGCTTGATTCCTAACCTTTCGAGCTTCTTTTCGGTTTGACGGTATTTTTTCTATCTTCAAGTATTTTATGATAGGATCCATCCAGCTGGGTTCTTCATTGATTTGCTGAATTATGTGGGGCTCTTCTAAACTTGGAGTTTTCATAACTTCGAAGTAGGATTCTCTCCCTAGATTGGTAGGCAGCAAAGATGCAAGCTTTGATAAAGCATCCGTCTTAATGTTTCGCATCCGGAGGACCTATTGGATATCAAAATATTTGAAGCATGAGGTTAAATCTTTTATCTTTTGAAGGTATTTTCTCATATTTTTCTCTCAAGCTTTGTATTCTTTCTTTATTTGCCCCACCATAAGCTGGGAATCATCGTATACTTTCAGACATTGGGCTCCGATTTGCTAAGTAATTCTCAATTCAATGATCAAGGCTTCATATTCCATCTCATTATTGATAGCTAAAAATTTAAAGTGGATGGTGTATGCTGCCATGTCCCCATCTGGACTGGAAAGGATAATTCTGGCTCCTGATCTAGTTGAGTTCGAGGAGTCGTCAATATGCAATACCCATATTTCCCCTAGATCTCTTCGATTCGACTTCGGATCTTCATTGCTTTGTGAGCTTGCAGGGTCTTCATATCTAATCATCGAGTTTTCTTCTAGGGGCTCCTCGCTCGGTATTGTATATTCAAGGATAAAGTCGGCCAAAATTTAGATCTTAATGGATGGCCTCAGTCGGTAGTGAATATCCAACTCTGAGAGCTCCAAAGCCCACTTTGCTATCCATTTGGAAGAATTCGGCTGGTGCAGTATCAACTTCAAAGGCTGGTCCATGAGCACTATCACGGTATAAGCTTGAAAGTAGCGTTAAAGTTTTCTTGCGGTAATAATCACTGCGAAAATCATCTTTTCTAACTTTGCATATCGAGTCTCCGCATTGTAGATGATCTTGCTAATATAGTATATAGGCTTCTGGATTTGTCCCTCTTCCCAGACAAGGACCGCACTGATTGCCATGGGCGATACAACAAGGTAGAGGTAAAGCTCCTCATCTGATAATGGTTTGGTGAGCAAAGGTGGAGAGTGGTATATTTTTTCAGCTCCTCGAAGGCTTCCTGGCACTCCAGGGTCCATTGAAAATCCGTCGGTCACTTGAGTGTTTGGAAGGAAGGGAGGCATCTTTCAGCTGATCTGAAAATAAAATGGCAAAGAGAGATAATTTTTTAAGTCAAGCTCTGTACCTCCTTTATAGTCTTCGGGGGTGACATTTTCAGGATTGTCTTAATCTTCTCTGAATTCATCTCGATTCCTCTACAAAAAATCATGAAATCGAGGAACTTACCGACAGTGACTCCGAAAGTATACTTTATGGGATTCAATTTTATTTGGTATCGTCGGAGTGTGTCGAATATTTCATGGAGGTCATACACATGATCTGATATCAATCAGCTTTTCACCAGCATATCATCGACATAAGCCACCATGTTCTTGCCAATCTGATCTTTGAAAATCTTATTAACTAACCTTTGATATGTGGTCCATGCATTTTTGAGTCCGAAAGATATTACCTTGTAATAGTAAAGCCCACGGTCAATAATAAAGGTCATTTTCTTCTCATCTTCTGGGGCCATCTGGATTTGGTTGTAATCAGACAAGGCGTCTATGAAGCTGAGGAGTTCATGCCCAGAAGTAGCATCGACCAATTGGTCAATTCTCGGTAATGGATGATTGTCTTTAGGATAGGTTTTATTTAGATTGGTGAAGTCGATGCACATACGCCATTTTTCATTTATTTTCTTTACCAGAACAACATTTGCCAACCAGTCTAGGTACATAGCTTTTTGGATGAATCCAGCCTTCATTAATTTGTCCACCTCCTTGGTAATCATCTTTTGGCATTCAAGGGTGAAGCTTCGCTTCTTCTGCTTTACTGGACGACAAGTCAGGTCCACCTTCAGATAATGGGCCATTACCGATGAGTTGATCCCTGGTATATAAGCAGTCGACCAAGCAAAAAGGTCCGCATTTGCCTACAAAAGATTGATTAGGTGGTGTTTTGTTACCTAATCAAGGTAAGACCCAATTTTCATAGTCTGCTGGAGATTCTTCTTTTGCAGTGGTATATCCTGAAGGTCATTGGATGGTTGGACTCAATTTTCTATGAGGTCGTCACGTGAATCTAGCCCTATTGGGAGCTTTGGTTGGTTTTCCGTAGGATCCTCTATTTGGAGCTTAGCAGCGAAGCACTGTCGAGCGATGGTTTGGTTGCCTCGAATCTTTCCCACATCATGAGCTGTCGAAAATTTGATCAGGATATGATAGCTGGATACGACAACCCTAAGTTTCCACAAACTTGATCTTTCGAGGATGACATTATAGGTAGAGGAAAGTTTGACGACAAGAAAGTCTACTTGTATGATCACTTGCTGAGGCGGAGTGCCCACGGTTATAGGTAGATTGATCATTCCTTTCGGTGTTATAGTATTATCGAAAAATCTTTGGATCGGCACATCAAATGAAATTGATCGATCAAAAGAAAGTCCCATGAGGGAAAAGGCAGAAAAGTATAAAATATCAACTAAGTTTTCATTATCGATAATTATGCCGTATATATTGAAATAAAAAATATTTAAAGAAACAACCACAGCATCATTATGCGGTTGTTGTACATCCTCTACATTTGCTCAGTGAAAGTTATTTGTTGTTGAGGCCCGTCATTACGTCTAGGTTTCTTTGATGCTACTGCTTCAGACGACCCCCCCCAATAATCATATGGATTTCTCCGTGAAGAGGTCACTCCTAAGCTACAGCCAGGTCTCTTTCCTCCTGCACGGGCATTGGGATTTATCGTTGCAACTGAGGAGGTGGCTGGCGAGCCCTCGACTGAGGCCGTCGCGATGGGGTTCTTCCACGAACGAAGCATTCGAGCCTTCCTTCCCAAATTAATCTTTCAATGGCATCGCAAAGGAGGTGGAAGTCTTCAGTGTCATGATCGTGGTCACGATGATAGAAGCAGAACCTCATGGTATCTCGACATTTCGGATTGGTCTGCATCTTCGGATGTTGGGGGAGTTGGTCTTGGATTCGCAACAAAATATTTTCCTGGATGGCATTCAAGGGCGTATAGTTGTTGAAATGCCTCCAAGGAGATCGTTGTCGATCACGCCATGGTGGGCTAGGAGATCAGCAGTTCCGAAAAGAGCTTCCACCTTTATTCTTCCTAGATGGGGAGCGGGAGCACCATCGATAGGACTCTCATTTCGAGGGAAGGCACTCCTTATTCGACCCTATCTGATCACAATTAAGGAGGGAGACTTCGGCGAAGGCTTCTTTCACATTGGTATACTTCCTTACCTTCTCCAGCATACCATTGAAGTCCTTTGGATAAGACTTCACCAATGATCTCTTCTGGTCGTTTCTCTGCAATCCAGTCATAAAAGTAGACATCGCAATCGACTGATCAAGATCATAGACTTCCAGGATAGCTGTGTTGAAATGGTTCAGATAGCTATGGATAGACTCACCATCCCTCTGATGAATGGTATATAAATAGTCGGATCGCTTTTGCTGCCAGTGGCTGCTGACAAAATACGCCGCCAGAGATCAGCTTAGCTCATTAAAAGAATGAATCGAGCCAGGCTTCAGATTTGAGTACCATTATCGAGCTACCCCCTTGAGAGTGGCGAAAAATGTCCGACAGAGAGTAGTATCCGATGCTTCTTGAAAAAGCAAAGTTGCCTTAAAAGTTTCAATGTGATCGATGGGATCAGCAGTCCCATCATAGGTCTCGAGCTGAGGCAGCTTGAATTCAGGGGGCGGCAATTTCCATAGGATCCTCTCATCGAATGGAGGCTCGCCGCTAAGATCGTCAAAAGGTCAAGAAGAGGAGGCCTTATTTAGAGCTTCAAGTTTCTTGTCGAACTTCCAAACCTTTCTTTCAATCACCAAGTCTCGACCGGTGAGGACCTCGGACTAATGGGGAGAACGACGGTCAGAAGTAGAATCGTGCCCTAATTATGGGCTAAGAGATCGTGGATGGGGTCTCCCCCGTTCAGGACTTTATGGAGGTGGCTATGTGGGTGCGACTTGCTGAAAGGATGTCGGCGGCTGGATCGGTGCCGCCGCTAGTGGCGCGAGTAGGACCGTCGAAGGCATCGATTGCACCATTGAGGCTGGAGCAGGAGTAGTCAAATTTGGCTATGACGTCGTTGAGGAAGGTGCGATCACCGTTTGGACCGCTTGGACAGCGATCGTCAAGAAGTAGACTTGTTGAAGAAGTAAGTTGAATTGGTCCATGGTGATATAGGCCGATTGAACAGATGGAGAGACTTCCACCATAGGGGGCTGAATGTGGTCATCAACCCTCGGTCCGATTGCTGTGAGGTGGTGGCCTCAGCGATGTTGTTGAGACGGGACGAGGCCTTTTTCGTTGCCATTATTATTTTTTATGGATTGATTTGATCTTTAAAGATTGGACGACCAGCTTTTTACAGAAATTATGGTAGGCTAAAAGTTTAGCCGCCCTTCCTCTAGCGCCAATCTATTACAGCTGAGAATTATTGGCTTCAGAATTGGAGGAATGGCTCTGAGCAGACAAGCTTGAGAACCTATAAAATAAAGTTCAGATCGGAGGATTTTGTCTCTGACGCTCAAGTCAGAAACAAGCAGGAGCTAATTTCTTTTGAAAGGAGTTTCTTTTTGTTTACCTGGGTCCTCGGGATTCGAGGTATTTATAAAAAAGTTTTACACGATGGTTACTCCATTCCATTGATTTCGGACTGCTAATCTCGTCGTGGCGAGATTTCTGAAAATCTTTCGAATGGAATAACGGTTGCTGGTGTGATTAGAATTTTCAATTTATCGTCGATGATTTTGGGCGAGTACGTGATGGCCTGTTTACGGCCTGATTATAGTTATACTGCAGTCAATCCGTGGGGAGCTTTCTTTATCCAAGATGATTTAAAAATGATAGGTGTCAGCTAGGATGTTTCCATAAATATTGGGTCAGGTTCGCTCTCCGGCATTAATTATTTGTTCAGAGGATATTATAGTAATATCCTGATCCACAAGCGCTCATTAAGATAGGCTGAGCTGAGGTGCCTCTGGGGTATATCAGTCGATTTGAAGTATTTTATTATCATCGTAACAACCGTCAATTGGACGGCTGATTTATTATTGGATAATCTTTGAATTACTATCAACGCTAAAATCAGATAAATCGATTATCAATCAGTCTCAATATTCGACTCATGGTTGGTGACAAGATTGATAGCTAACTATCAATCGGCAAATTAATTGACAGTCGGTAACTCTCAATCGATTTGTCCAATAAGCATAATGAGTCACAATCATTTAATTGCCAGTCAACAGTCAGTCAGCACAACAGTGACACCGACATGCAGTCAATACAATACTTATCGATATATAGTCAACATATCATAAATTATCAGTGCAAAAAATGTATAATGGCCATTCATAGGTATTAATTATTAACCCCATGATCAAATAATACTGGAATAAAAGGGATCCATGTGCCTAACCATTACAAATGAATACTTTATTTATAAAAAAAATGATAAACAAAGATATTTTTGAATTATACTATCAATTTTAATTTTATTTATTTATTTAATTATTTTTAATTTTAATTTAAATATTGAAAGATATTCATCAAAAATAATTTTAATTAATATAAATATTATTTTATAAATTATTTTTAATCAAAATTAAATGTATCGATAATTTGGCCGCAACATGAACCTAGGCGGTACTGTTAGAAGTTTTGGTCGATAATGTAGTCAAGAAAAGAAAAGAAGTTGGAAATTAGAGCCGTTTAGCGTGTATTCGTCCTGCACTTCTTACGTATTTCATCATCCGTGAAATGGAATATAATATTATCACCCCCCCCCCCCCCCCCCCTCCTTCTCTCTCTCTCTCTCTCCAATCGTGCCATGCTATTTGGGGAAATGGAATATGATAGAAAGACAAATAATTAGTTTACACGGATAAGAAGATTCCAATAAAAAGTCCTATCCTTATCCCTCCTAAAACAAAATAAAATAAAAAAAAAATAAAATAAATGATAAGAACGTGTAATTGTAAAATATTAAAAATAAATTTATATATTTATAAAATATAATATGAATATTATCTATGCAGCGATTATTCTACTAATTATAAATTTGTAAATCAAGACATTCCATTTTCATGGCATGCTAAGAATGGACCAAAATATTTGATCGGTCCTATAATTTAAGTTTGCAAGACCAATTATCTGCAAACAAACTCTTCAATGGTATTTCAAATTGAGCATTGTTTTATATTTCAGCTCAGATGAGACAGTTTGGTACCAAAATCACTCAAATCAAATCCAATGAAGGACACGAGGTGTACTGCTTAGGAAACACAAAGTTTTGCTTAGAATTACCTAAGCTAAGCTCCTAGTCCACCGTTTGCATTATAGCACATGCCCCTTTCAGTAGGAAGAAAGATATACGTGACTACTAGGACTGTTACGTTAGGAAACAAGAGGCATCAGATTCTCTACCTTTCTCATTCCTTTATCACTTTTATTCTTCTTTTAACTTGGTGGTCTCTTGACCCCTTTTTGGTTGCCGTCTTATTTCTTCTATGAAATGGTAGGGACTTGAATCACTTTTGCTCCTAAAAAGGAAAAAAAAAAGGCATCAAGCTTAATTAGGTGCCTCAATGGTATTCCTCTTGAGGTCATTCTCCGAGATTTTATTTGCAGTTAATGAGTTTTTGTTTGGAATTATGAATAAATTAAAAAATTAATAAAATATATTTATTTAATATTAATTTTTATTCTGCCAAACATTAGTTTCTCCAAAGTTATTGACCTTTCTTCCTCTATTCCTTCATCTTTCATCTTGACTTGCTTTATTCCTCTTGTTCAATTTACCAGAACATATAAGGTAGGGTATGGTAGTTAATTGGTGGTTATTAACTACACCAATACTAGGCTCTGACTATCTTTTGACCGATCATCTTCACTTACAAAAATACTTTTCTAACTCAGATGTGTGGCCCAAAAATTTGTGGTGTGCTGTATTCTTATTGCTGCATTTGGATTAACAAGATGAAGAAAAGCAAATAATAAAAAAACAAGTTGAATCTTTTGTTATTTTCTTCAGCCATCTTAGCAATGTGATGCACTAAATATGCAACGCACACTATAATTAGGATCAACTACGGTGTGAACATTACACCACAAAATATGGTGCAATCATGGATGATCATTATTAAAAAATGGATGATTATCAAATAATACATGCTATGTATGGCAAGCGGCTCGCACTTGTGGATTTCTTATTTGATGGTTGTCTATTTATTAATAATGATCATTTATAGCTATATCATATTCTATGGTGCCACATATGTACTATAAAAAATTCATGCTCTATGTTGCTCTTGGATCTTCCGACTTGAGGTCGGCCGACGAGGATGGAGGAGCTCGACCACCGAGGAATATGAGGTTGAGGATAAATTTTTGTTGGAGCTTCATCCGTTTACCTGCAATACAGTCTTCACCGGAGTGTTCTCCGGTGAAGACCCTCCGACGCTTAAGTTAGGAGATTGGAGAATAATGAGGAGAGAAAGTGTCGAATTGAATGGCCTACCTGGAGGATCCCGGAGCTCCTTTATTTATAGGAAGAAATTAGAATCGTATCCATTTTGGACTCTAATGGCTTTTTGAGTTTGTCATCCTGGATTGATTCGAAAGATTTTTTTCTTCTTAGAAGATGGAATTGTGAAAGATTCTCCCTTTATCCAAGTTTTCTGATTTGGAGAGGATACAGTTTCAGCAAGAATGGTTGTAGGTCGGCCATTGACGAGCTATAAGCCTATTCATATAGCTCGGCGGCCGACCTGAATTCGAGAGGATGAGGTATGAAAGCCTACATCATTTTGCTAGGAAGTGATCTTCAGTAGGTCGGACGAAATTATAGGTCGACTTAGACCGACCTACAGCTAACCGCAGGCGAAATATCACATCGTTTCACTCAGACGATCTATTGAGATAGGTCAATAGCCGATCCTAAATAGGTCGAGGCCGCACCAGCCCCATTCCACAATAGTTGCCCCCCACTTACGAGATTGATCTACCTTTGAGCGGCCGATGTAAGTATCCTATCGAAGCCAAGGCCGATCTTCAAATCGTGACTGCATTACTGTGTTGGAGATCAGTAGCATGATAAGATTGGAAGAAATCTAATGGCCACGAAATCTATGAAGGAAAAATCTCAGTATTTCAGATCAGGTTCATTCAGATCTGATTGGATCAAGAGAGATATTTCAAAAATTTTCTCTTTTGAATCCAAATAAGATCTAAGATATTTCAGATCTGATTCTTATTTATTTAATAAAAATAAAAAAAGGATAAATTAAATCAATTTAATTTACCTTGAATTGTTGGTAATCCTATTACCCTGTTGATGATCCTGTGATTGCAGCGGAAGGTTCTGGATCTAAGCCACGCAAGCGCCTGGCCTCTACCGGTATCCACTCGGGCTGGATCTGGAGATCCTCTTCTTCTCTATCACGCCTCCAAAAATCAGATCTGGATCTGATCTGGAGGATCTTCAAAACTCCTTTTGAAGATCTGCAGTAGTCGTCTCTTCGCAGCAGCGCAGCCTTCTTGCTTTTGATCTCCTTTCTCTTGATCTGGAATCGCACCAATCCAAATCCCAAAACACCTTTGGACGTGGAGAGGAGCAGAGGGGATCTGAGAGAGATGGCATGGAGGAAGGAAGAGAGGCAGCCTTGGGGCGTGGGAATTGGTCTATTAGCTTCTCTTGATTAACTTAGGGTTGCGCAGGGTCTTATATAGACCTAAGCTGCGTGATCCAAGTCATCTTCCTCTCCCCAATCACAACCCTTTGTGAAATCAGATCTAAATCTGATTGGTGGAATAGAGATTATCCTGATCCAATCAGATAAGAGTCCTTTTAAATCATCCTTAGATAGTGCCTAAGACTGGATCAAAGTCTAATCTTTGGTGCCACCTAAGTTGAAACCTGAAGTAACTGGAGTCCCATACAAGGGACTCCAAGGCGCCTCTATCCTGGGCGCACGCCTCCCTTGGCGTGCGCCCCTAGTCCTTGCCAGCTTTCTGGCAGGTTGACATTGACAAAATTAATCTCCAATAGGTGCATGACATGTGGTCAAAAGTCAAGTGGTCAAAGGTCAACGTTTGACCAAAGTCAAAAGACAAGAAATGGCAGGTGACCAAAAATGATAGGCAGTTGTCTCAAATGTATTACAAATAAGACAACCTATTCTGACTTGGACAACCTCCAGTCAGACCAAGTAAAAGGCCTGATTGAGCACAAACTCCTTTGGCTCAGTCAGGACAACTTATTTATGATAGCATAAAAGAAGAACGTTAGGTTCAATCGAGTGCTAGCACGATTTCCTTGAACCTAATTGAATCTCATTCAGATCAATTGAACTATATTAGTTCAATTGATGATCACCAGATTCAAACCCTTGTTTGTGTGACCCAGTTAGGTTCAGTTCTGTATGGTAATGGGATATGTCATGATCTCTATCATCGACATCATCGAAACTCCTTTTCGATGGATCAGAACTCTTCTGATTCGAACAGCTAGAATGATCGATCATCTAAATCATTCTAATTGCTCCCAAAATCCACCAGTGACACCTAGCAGTATATGGTGGCAACCCATCAGAGCTGAATGCGAACCTCTTGGTGCAGCTACCTGTGTGATTCAGTTCTTCTATCTTGAGCCCCGATCAGATTAGGGTTAAGGTGAACTCGTCAAACCCTAGTCTCTGTCATATGATGTAATCATTCGATTCGAGTCCAATGTGAAAATCTAAATAGAAACTCTTTCTATTATTTCACTCTGCCATGGCCATGGGCTTCATGGACTTGATTCTCATGATCATCATAGGGCTACTCCTCTACCACCGAGGTAGATAGATTCCATCTTGATGCAATCCAGTTCCTACAATGAACATGCTATAGCCAACATACACCTCAGGGTTTCCATATGGCTAGGAGACCGAGTAATGGTGTAGTCAAACTATAACACCCTCAAGGTGAACTGCCGATGCATCTCAGGTCAAAGAACCAGACACACTACTGCAGCATCGAGTCAGTCATTGACGAGAAGGTAGACTTCCTAATGACTACTCGAGGTGGTCACGCTCAGTGCCCTCGTTCTCTAACGAGTACCTGTACTCTCGCTCCGGTGTCTCCACACCGTAGACTCAAGACTCATCTACTAAAGAGAAGCGATCGTACACCAACCTTCCGGATCAATCACCATCCTCGTGATGATCCTATGGTCGGGAGCATTTTATGAGTTAATAATGATTATTCATGTCTTAAATTTTCAACTCTTGAAAATATGAATTATCATTACCATTAACTCAAAGGATGTATCACAGACACTAAATACACATGTGTGATAGAAAATAACCCATTTTATTATTTATAGTCAAAATTATAATTTTGCCCCTAGAAGTGTATTACAAGTGTCAGCCAATTCTGGCTTCTAGGGCACATATATCTAACAATCTCCCACTTGTCCTAAAGCCAATTGGCTACAAGTCTAAGTCCCATCTTCTCAAGGTGGGCTTCGATCTTCTGCTGGCCCAACGGCTTTGTAAGTGGGTCTGCCACATTATCTGTGGAGTTGACTCTCTTGACCTCAACGTAACCTTTCTCAAGGTAATCGCGGATGAGATGATATCGCCGCTCAATGTGCTTGGACTTTCTGGTGAGACCTCGGCTCCTTAGCAAGGGCTATGGCGCCATTGTTGTCGCAGTAAAGAGGAATGGCATCTGATGGCATTACTCCAATTTCTGCAGCAAACTTCTTGTACCAGAATGCTTCCTTTGCAGCCTCTGATGCAGCTATATATTCTGCTTCCATGGTGGAATCTGCTATCACAGTTTGCTTGGAACTCTTCCAGCTGACAGCTCCACCATTGCACACAAACAGACTTCCAGATGTCGACTTTCGATCATCTATATCGGACATGAAGTCCGAGTCTGTATGTATCCCTGGACTTGGAGTTCTCCATTACCAAAGACCAACATCATATCCTTAGTTCTTCTCAAGTACTTAAGGATACATTTCACAGAAGTCCAGTATGTTCTTCACCTGGATTTGACTGATATCTGCTTGTGACACTCACAGCATGGGCTATATCAGGTCGTGTACATAGCATGGCATACATGAGGCTCCCTATTGCAGAAGCATAAGGGATCTTGCTCATGCGTTCTATTTCCTCAGGTGTGCTAGGGCACATCTTCTTGGAAAGATGAATACCATGTCTGAAGGGTATTAATCCCCTCTTAGAGTTTTCCATACTAAACCTCTTTAGTACTTCCTCTATGTACATCTTCTGTGAAAGTCCTAGCATCCTATTCGGTCTATCCCTATAGACCTTAATTCCTAGAATAAAGGATGCTTCACCTAGGTCTTTCATGGAGAATTCCTTGGACAACCACATCTTGACTGATGTCAACATGGGAATATCATTCCCAATAAGGAGGATGTCATCCACGTACAATACGAGGAAGACAACAGCGCTCCCACTGACCCTTTTGAAAACACATGGTTCCTCTTCATTTTTGATGAAACCAAACTTTTTGATCACATCATTAAAACGAGTGTTCCAGCTCCGAGATGCTTGCTTAAGTCCATATATGGACCTTTGCAGCTTGCAAACCTTGTGATCAGTATCACTGGATGTGAAACCTAGCGGCTGTTCCATATAGATATCTTCCTCAAGATATCCATTTAGGAATGCCGTTTTCACGTCCATTTGCCATATTTCATAATCGAAATAGGCTGCAACAGCAAGCAATGTGCGGATGGATTTTAGCATAGCTACTGGGGAAAAGGTATCCTGATAGTCAATGCCTTCACGTTGACTATAACCTTTTGCCACTAGTCTAGCCTTGAATGTCTCCACATTCCCATCTGCACCAATCTTTCTCTTGAAGATCCATTTACATCCAATAGGTACTATACCTTCTGGTGGATCTACCAAGGTCCAGACTTGGTTTGAGTGCATCGAGTCAATTTCTGACTTCATTGCCTCTAAGCCATTTCTCGGAGTCGATATCTGATATCGCCTCGTTGTAGGTTTTGGGATCATCACCATGAGCACCATTACCTATGAGGAACATTTCCTCTACTTTCCTCTGAAATAATACCTAAGTATCTTTCAGGGGGACGGGAAACTCTTTCCGATCTACGAGGTGGAGGAGGTAGTGTTCTTTATTGGCTCAACCTGATTTGGTTCCACTTGGTCCTTAGCTCGTTTCTGCTTGTGAGACTTTCTCATCAAGCTTAATCTGCTTTTCCAATGCCGCTATCTTGAATAAACTATTTTTCAAGAAAGATGGCATGTCGACTCACAATCACATTGTGGTCTTCTGGAATGTAGAAATAGTATCCTAATGACTCTTTAGGATATCCTATGAATCGAGCTCTAAAGGACCTAAACTCTAACTTGTCCGCTTGTTGTCTTTTGACATGAGCCGGACAACCCCAAATTCTGAGATGACTCAGACTTGGTTTCTTACCGTGCCATATCTCATACGGTGTGGTAGGAACGGTTTTAGAGGGAAACCCTATTCAGTAAATATATTGAAAGTTAATAATGAATGTGTCCCCAAAGAAAATCAGGGAGGTCTGTGAAGCTCATCATGGATCGAACCATATCCAATAGGGTCCGATTTCTCCGTTCTGAAACCCCGTTGAGTTGAGGTGTTCCTGGTGGAGTCCATTGAGAGACTATGCCATTTTCCTTAAGATAGTCTAGGAATTCCCGACTAAGGTATTCACCTCCTCGATCTGATCGAAGAACCTTAATGGGTTTTTCAGTTTGTTTTTCTACTTCATGTCTGAATTCTTTGAACTTTTCAAAAGCTTCAGACTTGTGTCTCATAAGATACACATACCCATACCTAGACAGATCATCGGTAAAGGTAATGAAGTAGACAAAATTGCCTCTAGCCGGCACATCAAATGGGCCGCACACATCAGTATGTACTAGGGCAAGGAGATCTGTGGCCCTCTCCCCATGTCCAACAAAAGGGAGTTTAGTCATTTTGCCTTGAAGACAAGATTCACAAGTTGGATATGACTCGAAAGTCAATGGACTCAATAGCCCATTTGCTATTAAGAGAAATTTGCTGCTACATCCACGCTAGCTAGACTAAGTCAGATCTCTATAGATACTTAACCATATTCGACTTCTAAGCTTCATATTCTTTCTAAACTTGGCCAGTCACCAACTGCAAATCACTATAGATTCTGAGATGCCGAACTTCCATTTCTTTTGCTATTCTGAGTTTCGCTACCAATGCCTCATACTCGGCTTCATTGTTGGAAGCCGAAAAGTCGAAGCGTAGAGCATATTCCACTACTACTCCCTTTAGGCTGGTTAAGATCAACCCAGCTCTAGAGCCTACGGCATTCGAACATCCATCAACATATAGGGCCCAACATTCATCGATCAAAGGGGCTTCTGTGTGACTGAATTTCTCATCCAGGATTGTACATTCTAGGATAAAGTCCGTCAATGCCTGAGCTTTAATGGACGATCTTGGTAAATATTTGATGTCGAATTCACTTAGCTCAATAGCCCATTTAGCCAATCATCCTAAGGTGTCTGGTCGATACAATACCGATCTAATTGGTTGGTCTGTAAGGACTGCGATGGTGTGTGCTTAAAAATATGGGCATAACTTTTTCGTAGATATTAAGAGAGCATAGACAATTTTTTTCAGTCTTGTATATTTGATCTTAACATCGTGAAGTACCCAGCTCATGTAATAGATCGACTTCTGCACCTTGGCTTCCTGTCGAATCAAAATAGAGCTAATTGTCGAAGAAGAAATAGCTAAATACAAGTACAATACTTTCTTGGACTCTGGCTTGCTTAAAAGAGGAGGGGAGTCGAGGTGTTTCTTTTGCTCATTGAAGGCTGTCTGACATTCATCTATTCATTGAAAGTTCTTCGATTGCTTAAGAGCTTTAAAAAATAAAATGCTCTTTTCTGTCGATCTTGACAGGAATCTATTTAAGATTGTGATCCTTCCTGTGAGTTGCTGCACTTCTTTGATCATCTTCGGAGGCTTCATCTCTTGAAGAGCTTGAATCTTCTCTGGATTGGACTCAATCCCATGTTGTGACACCATGAACCCAAGAAATTTTTTAGAAGTGATATCGAAGGTGCATTTGTTCGGGTTAAGCTTCATCCAGAAGGGCCGTAGTGTAAAGAAGGCTTCTTCTAGGTCGATGATATGATATTCAGTAGTCCTACTTTTGACGAGCATGTTGTCCACATACACTTCCATATTTCTTCCTATTTGCTCCTTGAAAAGCTTGTTCATAAGTTTTTAATAGGTCGTCCCAGCATTTTTCAGGCCAAACAGCATGACTCTATAACAAAAAAGATCTTGGTCAGTTATGAAAGAAATTTTTTCTTCATCCTTGGGCACCATTCAGATCTGATTGTATCTCGAGAAAGCATCCATGAATGATAGGAGCTGATGTCCCGAGGTCGCATCCACTAGTTGATCTATGCGCAATAGAGGATAGCTATCCTTTGGGCATGCTCCATTGAGATCCACATAATCAACACACGTGCGCCATTTTTCACTGGCCTTCTTGATGAGGATGATGTTAGCCAATCACTCCAGATAATAAATTTTTCGAATGAAACTAGCCTTCAAGAGCTTATCAACTTCTTCTTATATCGCCCTCTGGCATTCAGGAGTAAAGCTCCATTTTTTCTACCTGATTGGATGACGATTCGGATCCATATTGAGTCGATGTACCATGATCTATGGATCGATGCTGGGCATATCTAAAGCTAACCAAGCAAACACGTTGACGTTAGCTCGTAGAAATGTGATGAGGTGCTATCGATTCTCCTCACATAAGCTTGAGCCGACCTTCACAACCTTGGTCAGATCATCCTCGATCGATACAGAGATCAGTTCTTCTATCGAGGAGCCTCTTTATTTAGTTTGTTCATCCCGAACATCTAACTCATTCATGGATTGCTCTTCAGCCACCATTCTACGCAGAGTAGTCATGTAACATTCTCTTACGATCGATTGATTTTCTCTGAGCTCGTCGATTCCATGTGGAGTCATGAATTTGACCTTCAGATGATAGGTCGACACTATGGCTCAGAGGATATTTAGATCTAACCAATCTAAGATGACATTGTAGATAGAGGGGCTATTCACGATGAAATAAGTTATGTCGATAACCATCTGCCTTGGAGTTCGTTCAGCTTTTGTCGTTAGTGAGATATTTCCTTCCACTAGAACCGTAGCATCAGAAAATCCGACCAGAGGTATGTTTCTTTTCATTAGTAGTTCAGGATTTAAGTTCATCCGAATAAAGACATCATAAAATAGAACATCTATCTAACTTTCATTATCAATAAGGATCCAATGTACATCATAATTAGCAATATTTAGAGAAACGACTATAGGATCATCATATGGCTGACTTATTTCTTTCAGATCTTCATCGGTAAAAGTAATTTTATTATCTACCTTCCTCTTCCTCGGTCCTTCTCCTGGTCGGTCTTGATCCGAAGTGTTTCCACCAAGGTTTCCTTCAGTAATTACTTTGATCTCTCCTGCGGTCGACTGTTCCCCATGCGGTTCATCTTGCCGAGGTTGGTCACGATCCAAATTCGTCGGAATTCATCGTTCATCCACATAATGTCAGAGTCGTTCCTGGCTGATTAGTGCCTCTATTTTCTCTTTAAGCTGCCAACACTCCTCGGTATCATGTCCGTGGTCACGATGATATCGATAATACTTCCTCGGATTTCTTACTCGAGTAGGGGTTATCATTTTCTTAGGTTGAGGTATATCTTCTCGTCGCTCGATCTCCATCAGAATCTGAGTCCGAGGTATGTTGAGAGGGATGTGGTAATTGAACCTCCGAGGTGGAGTTCTAGATCGAAATTATGGCTTTGGAGATGTTGGTCAGCTACTCCGAGGTGGAGTGCGTGATTAATGAAACTGTAGCTCCTTCCAATGGTGCTACACCCGTCTATGATCTTTTCTTTTCTCCTACTTTTAGAACAGACCCGACCTACCATCTCGACTACTTCCTTGCTGGTCCCAAGCCTCTTCGATTTGGGCATACTTCTCCGCTCGTTCTAGCATCTCGACGAAGTCCTTCGGATAGTTCAAGTTGATGGGGAACAAAAGGTCATTTTGGAGGAGGCCGGCCTTGAATGCCATCATGGCTATCGATGGGTCTAAATTTTGGACCTCCAAGATGACTGTATTGAATGATTGATATACTCTCGAAGGAGCTTATTCTCTCGTTGCTTGATGCTCACGAGAAAGTCAGAATTATGACATTGCCGACGACTGCTAATAAAGTGGGCAACGAACAAATGGCTCAACTGGTAGAAAAAATCTATGGAGCCGAACTTCAGATTTGAGTACCAATGTTGAGCCGCTTTTTTCAAAGTTGAAGAAAAAGCTCGACATAGTATCGCATCGGTAGCCCCTTGCAGATGCATAAGAGTTCGAAAGTTGTTCAGATGGTCTACGGGATCGGCCACTCCATCGTAAAGCTCCGTTTGAGGGATCTTGAACCGACGTGGCAAAGGTTCATCCATAATCTTGAGTGAACAGGGGGTCAACATTGAACCCCAAATCCTCTTCTTATTGCCTCGGCTCCCGCAATGCATCTAGCTGTTGTTGTATCTCTTTGAGTTTTTTCTCCATGTCGTCCTCATAAGTGGCTCGGTGCTGAGGAGTCTCATGGCCTGGGGTAGAGTCTCTTCTAAAAATTGGTGTGGACGAGCGTTCAGATCTTCGATGGAAAGGATCGATAGGTCGGCTTTGACGACTGAACTCCATCCTTGGGCTTCGGAGGCATCATTCCTCCCACTTTCTCCGGACCAGACCTAAATTTTCTTCGATTGGATGGCACTCGTCGATCTGTTGTATTTCTTTTACGGCAGTTGATAGTGCTTGCACCTGATGAAGCAGCGTGTCATACTGTTTCTGTGAGACCGTCGGCACCGTTGATGGATTTTTTTGGATTGGTGGTGGAGATGCTTAACCTATTGAGCATTGTAGGTCCTCCGACCATTAGAATATTAGAATGCGTTTGATGTTCTCCTTCGGGTTCTCATGATATCCTATGACGTGCTTTCTTCTCTCAAAATTAAACTTCGAAATCAACCGAGGGCCCTTCTTCTAGCGCCAACTATTGCTCCTAGATCTTCCGGCTTGAGGTCGATCGATAAGGATGGAGGAGCTCGACCATTGAGGAATATGAGATCGAGGATGAACTTTCATTGGAGCTTCGCTCATTCACCTATAATAAAGTCTCCGCTGGAGTGCTCTCCGATGAAGATCCTCTGATGTTCAAGTTAGAAGATTGAAGAACAATGAGGAGAGAAAGCGTCGAATTGAATGGCCTACTTGAAGGGTCCCGAAATCTCTTTATTTATAGAAGAGGAATTGGAGTCGCATCCATTTTGGACTCTAACGGCTTTCTGAGTTTATCATCCTGGATTGATTTGAAAATTTTTTTTTCTTCTTGGGAGATAGGATTGCAAAAGATTCTCTCTTTATCCAAATTTTTTGATTCAGGGAGGATGTAGTTTTAGTAAGAACGGTTGTATGTCGGCCATTGACGAGCTATGAGCCTATTCATGTAGCTCGACGATCGATCTGAACTCGATGAGGATGAGGTATGAAGGCCTACATCATTTTGCTAGAAAATGATCTTCAGTAGGTCAGACGAAATTGAAGGTCGGCTTAGGCCGATCTATAGCTAACCGCGGACAAAGTATCGCATTATTCCGCTCAAACGATCCATTGGGGTTGTTGGAGATAAATCCCGCTCCAGTCGAAGTCTAGCTCGATGCCCAGCCTAATACAACCAGTAGCCGCAGAAGAGCTTCGGCAGACGGGCTTCAGCCGAACTCCCAGCGCCCGAGCTTCTTCCAACCGGCCGAACTAGTTAGCTGCCGAGCTTCTTCCAAACTCCCAGCGTCAAGACCGAATCCGTTCAGCTGGCCGAACTGCTTAGCGACCGAGCTCCTTGAACTCCAAGCGGTCGGGCTTTAACGGAATCTCCCAGCGGCCAAACTCCTCAGCGATCGCCCCCTCGATCGAACTCCCCAAGCGGTCGCCCCTTGGCCAAACTCCTCAAGCAGTCGTCGCTCGACCGAACTCCTCAGCGGTCGCCCTCGCCGAACTTCGGCCGACCGAGCTCCTACCAAACTCTCAAGCGTCCAAGCCTCAGTCGAAGTCCAACATCCGGCCGAACTCTTCAACGATCGAGCTTCGGATTCTCCTCGGCCAAACTCTTCAGCGGACGAGCCTTAGCTGCATACCTCCGCCTATGGGAGCCGAACTCCCTCCAATATTCCTCTTCATGAGTCCGAACTCCTTCGAAATGGACACACGACGAAGGCCTTCAACCCTTCATTCAGCTAGCTCTGCAGCCATCACCATCAGTCCACTGCAAGCTCTACAGCCATCACCATCAGTCCACCGTAGGTGATAGCGACCCACTGTCAGACGGTGATGGCTATCACCATCAATCCACCGCACACGGCACCATCCTATGAGACTGACTCCGTCGAACCTCGAGCGGCCCACCAGCACGCGGCTGCAGTTGTCACCATCAAGCTCTGCTATAAAAAGAACCCTTTCGATATGCTAAGGCTAAGCTCTCTGATCTCTAGTCTCTCTGAGCTCTCCTCTTCTTCTCTAAGCTCTGAAACTCATTCCGAGCACTCCATTCCTGTTGGCCAAAAACTGACTTGACCATCGAAGGGCCCTACCGGAGCCGCCCCCCACCGGCTCCAGACGGGACTTTATTTTGCAGGTCCCCGATGGTGACCTCATCGACCTCCACTCCGGCTACCTCCGACGATGACCAGTTTCTGCACCAACAGATTGGCGCTAGAAGGAGGGCCCGAACCTCCGGGGTTTTTTTGTTCTTAAAGGAGTGCTTGGTGACTTTTCTCCCCTCTCCGGAGATCTTTCTTCTCTCCCGAAGAGAAAATACCTTCTAGGAGAGCTTCGACACGGCGCTCGGTGGCCTCCGTGGCCCGATCCCAATCAGATCCGTCTGTCCCTGCTTCAGTCCCGACAGCTCAGGTTTCACCTGTACGTGCGGTGGATGTGAAGCAGTTTGACCTACTTGTCCGATAGGTCCGTGGCCTCACGGAGGCATTGCAGGCTATACAGCAGCCCTCGATGGCGACTCCACCAAGAAACTCACCATTGGAATGTCGAAAATCGGCCCCAAGGAAGTGTACCAGGGCCAGCGTATCGGTCACCCTGGAGAAGAAATAACAGAGGGCCGGGCATCCGTGTTTGGATCATTGTTATCTTCTGGGGGAGACCTTCCCCATTCGTAGTTAGAAGCATCCGAAGATCTGCAGCCAAGACGACGCCCTCGATTGCAGGCTATGGGAGATGGACCGACGTATTGAAGAGCTCGGCTGCATCACCTCGGCTCATCATGCCGACGTCCATGCCGAACCTTCCTTCTCTCTCCGAATTATTCAAGAACCTATTCCACCGACCTTCGAGCTCCCTCAATTGGAAAGCTACGATGGAACTTCTGATCCGGTTGATCATCTGGAGGCCTTCCGTGCTATGATGCTGCTCCACGGTGCTTCAGTCCATACTGTGCCGAGCTTTTCCATCTACCTTAAGGAAAGTAGCTAGAAACTGGTACTCGGCATTAAAGCCGAGTACGATCTTCTCTTTTGACCAAATGAGCAGTCAGTTCGTGGCTCACTTCGTCAGCAGCCGACGTCCGTGCCGAGGTTCGGACTTCCGATGAACGTCAAGCAGAAGCAGGAGGAATCCATCCGGAATTACGTCACCCAGTTTAACGCTGCGGCATTGGAAGTCTGGGACTTAGACCAGTCTGTCGCGATGGCCGCACTCAAGGGCGGCCTTCAGATAAATAACTTGCTGTTTTTCCTGGAAAAAAAGTATCCCAGAGCTTCGCTGATCTGCTGGCTCGGGCCGAGAGATATGCCCGTGCGGAAGAAGCCTTCAAGTCGAAAGACGAGGAATCCCTGAGAGGGCAGCTGGCAGACGATGGAGAGCCGAGTGAAGTTCGGTGAGGCCGAACTTTCCTTCGAAGCTCATCATCCAAGGAAAGTTCGGCGCAAGTGAGGGCGGAACAAAGTTCCCCCACGGAATGAAGTTCGGCATAAGTAAGCCCGAAGGCGAAACTCCACCTTAAAGCTCACCATCACAGTGAAGTTCGGTGCAAGTGAGGGCGGAACGAAGTTCCCGCGCGGAATGAAGTTCGGCATAAGAGAGGCCGAACTCCGCAGGAGATCACCCAAATGAAGTTCGGCCGCGCTCGAGACCGCACTGGGGCGAGCGAGGCCGAACTCCCCCTCGAGTACGTCGCTACAGCGAATTCACGGGAGGTGCAATGAAGTTCGGGCAAGCAAAGCCGACCTCCTCCCTGCGAGCAAGAAAGTCCGGACAAAGAAGCATGAAGTTCTCCCACAGGAAAGTTTCGCGGGAAAGCGGAATGAAGCTCCGCGCAAGCGAAGCCCGAACTTCTCGAGCTCACCAGGAAAGGAAGCCCCGACAGAAGGGCGCGAAGAAATCCTCCTCCCGAAAGGATTCCGCAACTACGACCCGCTCCTCTAACTCGAATTCTCGGCGAAGTTAAGAGCCAGCCGCCAAGACCTGAAGGACTACGGCCTCCCCAAACGTGCGCGATCGAAGCAAGTAAAGCCCCTACCATCGCGACCACGGCCACGACACTGAGGAATACGTTCAGCTCCAAGACGAGATTGAAGAGCTCGTCAAAAAGGGACGACGGGATAAATTCCTCCGACGCCAGCCTGAAGCAGGAGAAGATCGGCTAAAGGCGCTGCCGTAACCAGAAAAGACAAGAAGGTCGGCCGCCTCGCGGCGTCATCAACGCCACCCCGGGGAGGAGCTAGGAGCTAGCTACATCGGCGATTCGTCACCTTCCAGCGACAAAGTCAAGAGAAGCATGCCTCCAAATTAAGGAAGGCCGGCATGAGATAGAGGAGGTCGTCTGGACGGGACTTACTGCCCGAGGGAACTCCGAGGAACAACACCCCGACGAACCCTCGAACGGAAATGCGCTGCGATCAGCTTCCCCTCGGTAAAATTCTCTCCCTCTCAATAATATTATTTCTGGATGCGAAAAAACTATGCTGATGGCAGGAGAAAGAAACGAGCGAAAGTGGCCCGTTAGGAACAGGAGGAGGAACCTCGTCCTAACGCGAGCAAAGTCGAAGGCCTCGTTCACAAAGGACGAGATGGGGGGAGAGGCTCGGACGACGGTCCGCATGTGCCCCCACAGCCCGTTAGGAACAGGAGGAGAACCTCGTCCTAACGCGAGCAAAGTCGAAGGCCTCGTTCCACAAAGGACGAGGATGGGGGGAGAGGCGAGGACGACGGTCCGCATGTGCCCCCACAGCCGTTAGGAACAGGAGGAGAACCTCGTCCTAACGCGAGCAAAGTCGAAGGCCTCCGTTCACAAAGGACGAGGATGGGGGGAGAGGCTCGGACGACGGTCCGCATGTGCCCCCACAGCCCGTTAGGAACAGGAGGAGAACCTCGTCCTAACGCGAGCAAAGTCGAAGGCCTCATCCACAAAGGACGGGATGGGGGAGAGAAGCTCGGACGACGGTCCGCATGTGCCCCCACAGCCCGTTAGGAACAGGAGGAGAACCTCGTCCTAACGCGAGCAAAGTCGAAGGCCTCGTTCACGAAGGACGAGATGGGGGGAGAGGCTCGGACGACGGTCCGCATGTGCCCCCACAGCCCGTTAGGAACAGGAGGAGGACCTCGTCCTAACGCAAGCAAGGTCGAAGGCCTCGTTCACGAAGGACGAGATGGGGGGAGAGGCTCGGACGACGGTCCGCATGTGCCCCCACAGCCCGTTAGGAACAGGAGGACCTCGTCCTAACGTGAGCAAGGACGAAGGCCTCATTCACGAAGGACGAGATGGGGGGAGAGGCTCGGACGACGGTCCGCATGTGCCCCCACAGCCCGTTAAGAATAGAAGGGGGACCTCGTCCTAACGCGAGCAAGGTTGAACGCGAGCATCGACCTCGGCTAGAGAAAGCTATCATGTCAATCTCGGTCGGAGAGCTTCAACATCGATCTTGGCTAGAGAAAGCAACCCTGTCAGCCCCGGCTGGAAATAAGATCTCCCCCGAGCTTCGACCTAAACCAGCACAGAGCTCAGAGAAAGACTTCGACAGTCGCCTTTCCTGCACTCCCTTCCTTCGATTTTCGAACTCGAGAGTGGGGGGGCTAATGTTGGGGATAAATCCCGCTCCAGTCGAAGTCTAGCTCGATGCCCAGCCTAATGCAACCAGTAGCCATAGAAGAGCTTCGGCAGACGGGCTTCAGCCGAACTCCCAACGCCCGAGCTTCTTCCAGTCGGCCGAACTAGTTAGCTGCCGAGCTTCTTCCAGACTCCCAGCATCAAGACCGAACCCGTTCAGCTGGCCGAACTGCTTAGCGACCGAGCTTCTTGGACTCCAAGCGGTCGGGCTTTAACGGAATCCCCCAGCGGCCGAACTCCTCAGTGGTTGCCCCCTCGACCGAACTCCCCAAGCGATCGCCCCTCGGCCGAACTCCTCAGCGATCGCCCTCGCCGAACTTCGACCGATCGAGCTCCTACCGAACTCTCAAGCGTCCAAGCCTCAGCCGAAGTCCAACATCCGGCCGAACTCTCCAACGACCGAGCTTCGGATTTCTCTCGACTGAACTCTTCAGCGGACGAGCCTTAGATGCATACCTCCGCCTATGGGAGCCGAACTCCCTCCAATCTTCCTCTTCAGGAGCCCAAACTTCTTCGAAATGGACATACGACGAAGGCCTTCAACTCTTCATTCGGCTAGCTCTGCAGCCATCACCATCAGTCTGCCGCAAGCTCTGCAGCCATCACCATCAGTCCGCCGCAGGCGATAGCGATCCACTGTCAGGCGGCGATGGCTATCACCATCAATCCACCGCACACGGCACCATCCTATGAGACTGACTCCGCCGAACCTCGAGCGATCCGCCAGCACGTGACTGTAGTTGTCACCATCAAGCTCCGCTATAAAAAGGACCCTTCCGATATGCTAAGGCTAAGCTCTCTGACCTCTGGTCTCTCTGAGCTCTCCTCTTCTTCTCTAAGCTCCGGAACTCATTCCGAGCACTCCATTCCTATTGGCCAAAAACTGACTTGACCGTCGGAGGGCCCTGTCGGAGCCACCCCCCACCGGCTCCGGATGGGACTTTATTTTGCAGGTCCCCGACGGTGACCTCATCGCCTCCACTCCGGCTATCTCCGGCGACGACCAGTTTCTGCACCGACAGGGGTAAATCGACAGCCGATCCTAAATAGGCTGAGGCTGCACCAGTCCCATTCCACAACACTCCATATAATAGATTCATAAAATAATTTAACTACACCATATTTATTTATATTATCTCAAAATAAATAAAGAATGTGGGGCTAAGCAACCGTGGCGATAGAAGGTAAGCGAGTTGTTCCAAGACCCGACAACCACACCTTCCCCACAACTTAATGAGGGCAGGTCACTGCCAGCGCCGATCATGCCTTGCGCTCCTCCAGCCCCAGTCTTCACTCCTAAATGGCCATGTGTCGCTCTCCGATCGAGCTCGTTGTTGACCCACTCGTCCGCATGTGGGTGTGATGTGGCATCACGATTTTGGAGATGCCGTGGACTAGATTCTACCATCCAACATGTCCATAGCTTCTTATAAAAGAAGATCGAATAGTACTTATATTTTTACCCATCCTAATATATGAAAAATTATTGATTAGAACTGTTGCCACATGTATCTTGCATCAACCAATAGCAAACCAACATATCATTAAAAAAATTTAAAAAATATATTATTATCTATGCTTCATTTAAAGTTTTAAATGAAAAAGAAGGTTTTGAATGGATAAAAGTTTATTTTTTTTTGGATGATGTGCTGGTTTGCTATTAATTGGTGCAAGATATAGATGGTAGAACAGTTTTAATCAATAGTTTATATAGTACTTACAATAAATAACTTTCTATAACTTTAATTGACGAAAATGAGCCCCATGGGTTAATTAATATGGTCCGAACGTTTGGCCACCTGAAATTTTCATGCCTGACACCCCACATGGATCTTGTTTAGCGTCATACTCATGGTTTTATAGCCACCGTCATCGTACTGTAGTTTTTTTTTTTTGGTAGTGGAGCAAATGTTGGAGACCGATGCAGTATATATATAACTATTAACTAACGTGAATTCTGCAAAAGGTATCAGTCGAAAGAAGGGGAGCTAGCTTTTTTCTTTTGGACCTTATTGGCCATCCGATCTAGGGGAGGAGCATAAAAGTGCTGGTGTTGCCCATGATTGATTTATTATGTGTAGACGTTAGAGTCACATCCATTGTACTATCGTAGCAAGTGGCACCAATTTTTCTGCACCCCACGAGCAGGGCTAAGTTTGGCAGATAAGTTTCGTAGGGTGAAGTTGGAAGGGAAATAATATCACGTAATTAGATTGACTGAAAGTTGACAAATTATATCCCTCACCGTATATACCATGTCAATTATATATAGGCACCCACTTCTGAGGGTCAATCATAGCGTTTGATAAATGAGATCCACAAGAATGAATGCTTGTGATTAACATGATGCATGACGATATGATCCACTTGATGTGGAACGTAGTTTCTCTAAATATTTTGTTTAAATATTTTTATAGAATTAAACTGAAAATCCTATAACATCAGATGCATTGATCAATTTAGGTTGTATTTTCTAAAAACCTATCTAAATTCAATCCAATTCTTAGTTTTTGGCTTACAAAAAAAAAAAAGACCTATGAAATTTACCTTTCTTTTAAAAAAAATTAGGCTGAATGATATTTAGTTGCTATAAGATCATGCTTAAATAGGCAGTCATATGTATAAATTATTTAGAATTTCCAATCTAATCTTATAAAAATATGCAAAATAGGCTCTAAAAGTTATCCTGCTGCATCATACTCCATTTGACAAGAATCTAACAACCGATTGTGTGGGAATTGCCCTTCGCATGGAAGTGAGAAGGGTGGATTTGAGTTATAGAAATAGAACCACATTCTTTGACCGATGACCTCCCACTCCACAAAAGCTGGTCCCAAAGGGTAAGGTCCGTTGTTTTAGTTCTCAAGTTTCCATAACTTCACGATAAGAAATAGGGTTAGACTTTGGAAAGTCCGTTCGTATATGCGAACGAGACTTTCCACCATCAGATCAATCATGTATTCCATCAAAGTGAAGATCTGATGGTGGAAAAGCATGTTTGCACGTGCGAACATGCTCTCCATGGATAAATCCTAAGAAATAAAATTCGAATCGTGGTGGTGGTGACAATAACATTGCGACAGAGTTTGCGTCAATGGTAGAAACATGGAGATGTCCACGTTTTGCTTTGAATACGTATGGCTTGGGCCTTGGAGTGTGCACATATATCTACATCACAACAATCTCGCCTCACATGATTTCAGGTTGAGGTATGCGGCGTCTTTAAAGAATAAACAAATCCAAAGTCGGCTGGACTAATAGCAATGATATACGAAGAGACCAAGCAAGATCACAATGACGTGCAACACACTCTACATGGAACCTTTTCTAGGAGTTGGTTAATAAAGCCAAGAATAAAACCCTGTACCCCAGACAATCCCAGCTAACCCATGGGCCCCTTCCACGTGTGGACAAGACAGTGGCCACATCATCATCCACTGGGTTCCTTAGTGGGTGGGGGAGTTCATTCTTGTGGCTCCAATTCTTGTCTTCATTACAAGACAAAGCCCCATTGTCCCACAAGTGCATGGGTAGTGAAGGTTGCCCACTCGTGGGCACGACTCCATTGTCTTTCTTCCCTCAAATATTTTTAAGTGGTTTAGAGTTTGAGCCTAATGCTCGTATGGGCAAATGAGCTTCAAACTAGATCTTTTAATACATTTATTGGGAGTGACACCATGGTCTCATTTTTTAAGTGGTTTAGAGTTTGAGCCTAATGCTCACATGGGCACATGACCTTCAAACTAGCTCTTTTAATACATTGGAAGTGACCATGGTCACATCTTTTAAATGGTTTAGAGTTTGAGCCTAATGCTCATATGGCCACATGAGCTTCAAACTAGATCTTTTAATACAATGCGAGTGAACATGGTCGCATCTTAAAATAGGTATTAGCATCTAGGCTTTGAAGCCAAGGGTTTTATATAATACCGGAAGAGCCTTCGCTCACCGATTCTTCCGTAGCACACGTTGCAATGGAGCGTTAAAAATAATACAGGACATGGGTCTAGTTCTTTTTAAGTATAACGATTCAAGAGTGTCCTGAAAGCCAGCTTTATTCGGAGAACAAAAAGGTGTTAAGGAGGCAGAAAAGAGAGGTTATATAGGGACATAACTCCGCGTCGGCCTTAGTTGCCGGGGGTCACTAATAAGTTTATTTATCAAGTTGGTATCTTGATCTTTTTTTATTAAGGTTTTCCCACTGGAGGTGCCATTAATGGGATCCTTGTGCTCACATGCATGAGTACAAACTTTTGTCGGATTAGCATAGTGAACTTAATCCGACATAGATTAGGTTTGGTTGGCCTAAATTGTAGTGCAGGTTTATAATTCAAATCATATTAGGATGCAAATGAACGAGGAACCAGACCTCACACTAGGTTGGTGTGAATTATTGGACGCATGGTTGAGCTGAAGTAAGTTTGGATGGATTGTCAGGTTCAGTCAAGAACATGCTCTAATTTTGAGTGCACGCAAGTTTGACAAGAATTAAATTGAGTTCAAGGAAAGCAAGTTCTTTCAATGAAGTTCCATTTTTTAGAACATTTTGTGGTAGAAAATGAGCTTCTGGATTGCAATAAAAAGAAGAAGACTCTATTAACTATCTTATTACTATTATAATGTATTGAGAAAATGCTTCAAATTCTTCTATATTAAGCTCACAACGAGATCCAGGACGATGAACAGAGTCTAACAAATCCAAAAACATTCCAATTGGAGTTCAGATGACGAAGATATGTACCAGGAAGCATACGGAGCATCGAATTGGAGCTGGAGTAGGGCCCATGGGCAGCACGCGACCAGGCCTCGTGCGGGCTGGCTGCATGGGCTGTGCAGCACATGAGCCCGACCCTGCACACAACACACAGGCCCGGCTCTATGCAGCTTAGCGTGCGAGCGTGCAAGTATGGCCCGGCGGGCGCCTTACCATGCGTAGCGCACGCACAAGCGCAACCTGATCCCAGGCAGATGCGCACGTAGGTGCGGCCTAGGCCCAGGCGGCCTCGCGATGGCACGTGGACATGCGACGGGATTTTTCGCAGTCCACATGTAGTGTACGCATGGATCGGATTTTTTTCGCGGCCTATAGGGATTTTTGATGCGTTTGCACGATCCAGCGGTCACGAAGGACCGCAGTGGCAATCTAACGGCTGGGATTTGATTTTTGAATTTGAATCAGGTTGAGGACTCCAATCTGGGTTTGGATTGATGCCTTTAAAAGGCCTGGAGCAGTCCGTAAGACTGTGGTGGTGGCTTAGGCAATTTAGGTGAGACCTGAGATAGCAGAGAGAGAGCGCCAGCGAACAACAGGAATAAGGGCTTCGAGCAGACAACTAGGTAACAGACTATGATCGTTTCAGGAGGTCTTCAAGAGAGAGTTTAGTAAGAATAACTTCTTATTGAGAGGATTGTATATGTGAGTTGAGAGTAAGTAATCTCCTCTTATATTTCTTCATTTTTTATAGTAAAATTTTGCATACCCCATGGAGGTGACCTTTTGGGCTAATCCACGTATTTGGTTGTATTCTTGTTCTATTTTTTTCTTTCTTTCTATTGCAATATCACAGTACTAGATCCTTAAAAAGTGGTATCAGAGTATATTGATATTCCAATAAATTGGTATCAGAGCCAGACAGTACTGGAGCGCAGATTGCAGCAGTGGTTGATAGAGACTAAAGAATATAGAAAAGACAAGCACTATCAAAGTGGAGATTAACAAATTTAATAGAAAGGATAATTTCTCCTTATGACAAGTAAGGATAAAAGATGTTCTCATCCAACATGGGTTGATCGATACTTTCTTATACTACGAGATGTCAGCCACCATGAAGGTGAAGGATTGAAAGTGAATCTAGATGCAGGCGGTGAGCACGATCCGCTTGTATCTAGCGGATGATGTGGTGATCTATGTACTTGGCGAGACTTCTCCGATGATGCTGTGATCAAAACTCGAAGAGTTGTACATGGCAAAGTCACTCACCAATACGCTATTCCTTTGGAGACAGTTCTACCGACTGTGAATGGACGAAGGCCAGAGCGTGTGAAGCATCTATCCAACTTCTAGAAGATCATCACCAACCTTCTCAGTGTTAGCAAAAAAGTTAATGAGAAGACCAGGGCGTTGATCTTACTAGTGTCGCTTTTCCCTTCGTATGAGTCCTTGGTAACTACTCTTCTAGTAGGAAAGAGCACCATCAAGATGAACGAGGTCACTATAGTAATACTCCAGAATAAAGTTCTCAGAAGGGAGAACCCAGTTTCGAGCTCAGATGATGGCAACTCAGCTTTGACGATTTCTGGAGGAGCAAAAGGCAGTAGATGGAGCGGCAGAGGATCGCGAGGAGGATGATCCAGATTTAAGATGAGAGACTAGAGCAAGATCAGATGCTACCGGTACAACTAGTTAGGACATCGAGTCAAGGATTGTCCATAACTCAAAGATCGGATGTATGCTATTATGGGGTGGCCAATAGCGATAAAAAAGACAGCGACGATATTTTTCTGATTACAGATGAGGTATTTACTTCTTCCTCCCAGTGGATTATGAATTTTGCTTGTTTCCATCATATATGTTGCAAAGAGGAGCTGTTTGACTTCCTGGAGATCAGTGAAAGCACTGTGTTCTTGCCAGATGGATCGAACTATGAGATCAAGGGCAGCGGAACGGTCAGCATGAAACTCCATGATGAAACAGTGAAGAAGTTGGGTGAGGTCTAATACATATCCAGCTTTAAGAAAAATTTAGTTTCATTGAGCAGACTGGATTCGACCTACTTCATATAGAAAGCTGATGGAGAAATCCTGAATGTCATGCGTGACAGTAGGGTGGTGCTAAAAGAAAAAAAGTATGGAGGATATTACCTCATGATAGAGAGTCCAGTGTGAGATAAAACTCTAGGTGGAGATGAATCGGGCATGGGATAGGAGACTCGGGAGAACGACATGCGACATCATAAGGTGAAGTTTCTATTACCGTAGGAGGCTATCCTGAGCAAGTCTCAGGTCAGGAGGATCACAGCAGCTAACGAAGATGGGATCGAGTAGCTTGACTCGACTCCCACGTTTGTCCATCCATGATTAACAGATGATTGGCTCAGGGCATGAGGGTGCTAGACGAACTCTCGGATAGATAGAGATCGAATATTGAGTCGAGATGAACATTGTTAAGAAAAATACCTTAAATTTTTCCATATTAAGCCCATAGCGAGATCCAGGATAATGAACAGAGTTTAATGAGCTCAAGAACATTCCAATTGGAGTCTAGATGGCAAAAATATGGGCAAGAAAGTATGTGAAGCATCGGATTGGAGCTGGAGTGGGGCCCATGGCCAGCAGACGATCAGACCCGATGCGGGTCGGCCGCATGGGCGCGACCTAGAACACAGCATGTGGGCCCAACCCTGCACGGACCAGAGCAGCCCAGCGGGCACCTTACCATGTGCAGCACATGCGTGGGCGCAACCCAAGCCAAGGCGGGCGCGCAAGCAGGCACGACCTGGCCCAAGCGGCCTCGCGATGGCGCACGGACATGCGATAGTCTTTTTCACGATCCACGCATAGTGTATGCATGGACTGGGTCTTTTTCATGGCCTACAGGGTTTTTAATGCGTTTACACGATCCAGCGGTCACGAATAGCCACGGTTGCAATCTAACGATTGGAATTTGGTTTTTGAGTTTGAATTGAGCTGAGGACTCCGATCTGAGATCGGACTAATATCTTTAAAAGGCCTGGAGCAGTCTGTGGGACTATGGTGGTATCTTAGGTAATTTGGATGAGATTTGAGATGGCGGAGAGAGAGCATCAGCGGACAGCAGGAGTAGAAGCTTTGGACAGATAGCTAGATAGCGGACTGCGGTCGTTTCAGGAGGTCTCCAAGAGAGAGTTTGGTAAAAATAACTTCTTGTTGAGAGGATTGTATACGTGAATTGAGAGTGGATAATCTTCTCTTATATTTCTTCCTTTTTTATAGTAAAATTTTGCATATTCCGTGAAGATGAGCTTTTGGACTAATTCATGTATTTGATTATATTTTTATTTTTATTTTTATTTTTTTTTTAATCATTTTGATACTAAATTCTTAAATAGTATCAAAAATGTGCTGATATTCCAAACTCGGAGGTACCAACTCCACTACTTAAATTGTTATCACCGAAGCAGAGTCCTGCTTCTCCTTCGATCCATCCCGTTTCTGGTTTGTATACATGTTTATAAGATAATAAAACAGCGGATTTTTTGCTCGGTAAACCCTCAGCCAAAGACTCGTCAGTCCAATAACTGTCCAGAAGACTCGTCTCTTTCATTCAACAACAAGAGAAAAGTTTAGAAAGCGGGTTGAAGTTGATTCCCCTAAAACTGGTAGATGCATGGTCTCAGGACAAGCAAATATAAGAGAAACCACCAGGAAACATAATTGAATCTAAAACGAAAAACACATCAAAAAAAAAAACTAAAACGAAAAAGAAATAAAGAAACAACCAGCACCCAGTGATGCGTTTATTTATCAAAATTCAAGACCAGGCAAATCTAGAACGGTAAGCTAATGGGACATACATTAGCTTTCCACCTTTTTAACCTTCTTTCCACTTTTTGCTCCAGGTTAGAAAGGTTAGAACCTCGGACCGTCTAATACTGTACATACAAGGTTAAGTATCTCTAAAAATTTGAGCTACTTTAAGCGAGGTGGGACTCAACTTTACCTGTACATATGTCTGTACAACGAGAAATTATTAATTAAAATAATTTTATCACGTGTATTTTGTACCAATCAATAGCAAATCAGCATATTATTTAAAAAAATAAAAAAAAATATTATTACCTATTTTTTATTTAAAATTTTAAATAAAAAAAATATTTTAAATAAAAAAAAATTAGATGATGTGTTGATTTATTATTGATTGATACAAGATATATATGAAAGAATAATAATTTTAATCAATAATTTTTTTGATATAATAATGACACATAGCTCAAAAAGATCAACGGATGCCTAAAGGCGTTGAACCGAAAGCCACCACCGTTGACAAGCGAGTCTGTACCATGTAGAGAACTGTTCATAGGTGTGACTACCTTTCCTGGGTGTAGAGACGGGCATAAATTTTGCTTGGCTAGAGTTTGAAAGTTGCATTGCTCGAATCCAGGGAAATGAACCATGAACTGCGCCCGATCCCTTAAAAATCTACGAATGGATAGGAAATTAGGAAAAACTCTCTCGATCGACAGAGTGAGAGAGTCTACAAGTCATGTATGTTTTGCTGAGTCATAAACACCTGTCTATTGTTATTAAAAATATTACTCATCCATTTAGAGAAATTTTATTTGCAGAATAATTCACCAATAACTCTGTAGCAGTCGTATTCACTGACAGTCATGGGATATGCATGCATTGATTCATGTTCCATTCACAAAGTATGCACACGCAGAGAAATAAATAAATAGATCAATCTATTGCAGAATCTTGGGAGCACACTTCTCCAAACAGAAGATCTAAGAGCTTCAATGCTTTTCCTTGCCAACAATCAGCAGTGGAATTGACTTCATGCAAATTTAGGACAACCGATCCATGAAATTTTTATAACTTTTTTTATACAAATCGCGTGCGTTGTTGGTTGCCATCTCTCCGAGCTAGTCTTGCTCTCGCTGGAAAGCTAATTTTTTACTTTTCATTGCCCGTCTTCTAGCATCTTTGTACCTTTTGAATTCGACTTCTTTCAAAATTTGAAGAAATTCTTTTCATATTTTCCATAAACTTCTTATGATGCACCTAGCAGAGATAATTCCAATTGTCAGAACTCGAACAGCCGTCAAAGCACTCTAAATCCTCTCTTTCATCTGCTTGCACAAATATCATAATGGCTATTATTGGGGACAAATCCCGCTCCTGCCGAAGCCCGGCCCAACGCTCAGCCCAATGTAACCGGTAGCTGCTGAAGTGCTTCAGCGCCAGGCGCCAGGCCGAGCCCCTAAGACGGCCGAACTGCTTAGAGGCCGAACTCCCCTGCACCAAGGTCTCGGCCGAACTGCTTAGAGGCCGAACCCCCCTGCACCGAGGTCCGGGCCGAACTGCCTAGAGGGCGAACTCCCACCGCCAGCCAAACTTCCCCACGGCCGAACTCCTTCGGACCGACCCCAGGCGAGTCCATGCAGCCGAACTCCTTCGGACCCCACGGCCGAACTCCTTCGGACCCCACGGCCGAACTCCTTCGGACTTCCCACGGCCGAACTCCTTCGGACCCCACGGCCGAACTCCTTCGGACCGACTCCTCAGCGAGCCCTGGCCGAACCAACTAGCAACCGAAGTCCTTCAATTGGCCAGCCGAGCTTCTTCGGGCCTCTCAGCGGCCGAACTCTACAGATGGCCGACCCTTCAGCCAGACGGACTCCCCCAGCTTCCCCTTCGGCCGAACTCTGTTACAAGTCCGAACTCCGTTGGATGAACCGTCGCCTGCAGCAAGACCGGACGGCGCCTTCCTTTCCGTACCGGACTCCATGCGGCCGACTACTCGCCGGTATGGCTCCCACGACCTACCGGACGACGCCTTCCTCTCCGTACCGGACTCCATGCGGCCCACGACTCGCCGGTATGGCTCCCACGACCTACCGGACGACGCCTTCCTCTCCGTACCGGACTCCATGCGGCCCACGGCTCGCCGGTATGGCTCCCACGATCTACCGGACGACGCCTTCCTCTCCGTACCAAACTCCATGCTGCCCGACGACTCTCTGCCAGACGGCACAGCCGTCACCATCAACTAAGCTCCGCTATAAAAGGACCCCTCCCGACATACTAAGGCTAAGCTCTCTGAACTCTCGACTCTCTAAGCTCCACATCTCTAAGCTCCGGAACTCATTCCGAGCACTCCATTACTGTTGGCCGGAAACTAACTTGACCGTCGGAGGGTCCTGCCGGAGCCACCACCCCACCGGTTCCGGACGGGACTTCGTTTTGCAGGTCCCCGGCGGCGCCCAGCGGCCTCGATTGCGGCGACCTCCGGCGGCGACGGATTTCTGCACCAACAGATTGGCGCCGTCTGTGGGAACGAGGGACTTGAACCTTCGAGGTTCCCTTGTTCTTAAAGGAGTGCTCGGCGACGATTTCCCTCCCCTGCTCCGGATCTCTCTCCTCCCTCTTCAGTATTCCTTTTCTGAAAAGAAAAATGCCTCCCAGAAGAACCTCGACCCGGAGGTCGGCAGCCTCCGCGGCCCGATCCCGTTCGGGTCCGTCCGCTCCCACTCCGGCCCCGGCGACGCGGGCCCGCTCCGTACTCGCGGTAGATGCGGAGCGGTTCGACCTGCTTGCCCAGCAGGTCCGCGATCTTACGGAGGCGGTGCAGGCAGTGCAAGCCACGCATTCGCGAGGTCCAGCGCCCACTCGACCGGCGCGGGGTTCCCCGGAGCCCGGGAATCCAGTCCAGGAGCGACCGATGTGGGCTACCCAACCTCCGGCCCTCGGGAGAGAAGGGCAGCCGGCAAAGAGCCCCTGCTCGGACCGCGGCTCAACCCAGGGAGAAGCTTCGCACCCCTTCCGCGAGAAGACCTTGGGGATTAAGGATCGCGAAGATTTCCTGGACCAAAGGCTCATGGAGATGGGACGGCGCATAGAAGAACTTCGTCATACTCCTTCCTCCCGCGGTAACGATATTTGCACTGATCCTCCCTTCTCACAGAAAATTATGCAGGAACAGGTACCACCGAACTTCAAGCTCCCGCATTTTGAAAGCTACGATGGGACCACTGACCCGGTCGACCATTTGGAGGCCTTCAGGACGACGATGTTACTCCATGGCGCGCCTGATGCCATTTTGTGTCGGGCTTTCCCTTCTACCCTCAAGGGAGCGGCTAGGAATTGGTACTCGGCGCTTAAGCCGGGCACCATCCTGTCGTTTGACCAAATGAGTCAACAATTCGCGGCCCACTTCGTCAGCAGCAAACGGCCGCGCAGAGGCTCGGATTCCCTTGTTGGCCATCAGGCAAAAAGAGGGGGAACCCATCCGGGCTTACGTCACCCGGTTCAACGCTGCCGCGCTGGAAGTCCGGAACCTGGACCAATCAGTTGCTATGGCCGCCCTCAAGGGCGGCCTTCAGAAGAACGACCTGCTGTTTTCCCTGGAGAAGAAATATCCCAGGGACTTTCGCTGACATGCTAGCTCGGGCCGAAAGCTATGCCCGGGCAGAAGAGGCTTTCGAGGCCAAGGATGGTGAAGCTCGCGACAAGCGACGAGTAGGCAGAGCGGGAAGGCCTGCCGAGGAAAGAAAGCGCACCGAAGCCTGGCCGCGCTTCCCGAACTCCCCCTGGTCGCGGGCGTGCCCGGACTCCACCTCAGGCTCGGGGGCGGGAAGCCACCGACGGAAGGGCGCGCCGAAGTTCTCCTCGGCACCGAAGTCCCACCCGACGCCGAAGTTCCCCCCGGCGCCGAGGTTCTCCCTCGCGACGAGGTCCCTCCCCGCGCCGAAGGTTCTCCCCTCCGACGGCGTTTTCACAGCTACGCCCCCCTCAACGCCCCGAAGGCTCAAGTGCTGCTGGAGATCAAGGGACGACTTCCGGAGCCGGAGAGGATGCGTTCCCATCCCAGAAAACGCAACCCCAACAAGTTCTGCCTTTACCACCGTGACCACGGTCACGATACCGAGGAGTGCATCCAGCTCCAGGACGAAATCGAGGAGCTGGTCCGGCGGGGCAGGCTTGGCCGATTCCTGCGAAGACGATCTAAAGAGCAGGAAGATCGGCCGAGAATGTTGCCGCCGATTGGGGAAGATCGGCAGGAGGACCGGCCGTCTCTTGGCGTCATTAACACCATCTCGGGAGGACCGCAGCAGGGAAAGACCGACGAATCCGAGGGATCGGCAAAGAGGCAGAGGACCTCGGAGCCCGTGACCTTCACCGAGGCAGACGCCCAGGGGATCAGATTTCCGCATAACGACGCGGTTGTAATCTCTTTAAACGTCGCTGATTATGATGTACGCCGCGTTTTGGTGGATAATGGAAGTTCGGCGGACATATTGTTTTACGATGCCTTCTTGAAAAATGTCCCTACCTGACACCCGCTTAGGACCTGTAAATTCCCCCCTGGTGGGATTTGCCGGACACGCCGTTCCGGTCGAAGGCATGGTGACTTTGGCGGTGACGGCGGGCCAATCCCCAAAATTGGCCAAGGCGCGGATCGACTTTTTTGTCGTGAAGGACCCCGTCCGCCTATAATGCAATCCTTGGGCGACCAGGCCTTAACGCGCTACGGGCGGTAGTGTCAACCTACTACTTAAAGATGAAATTCCCGACGAGCCATGGAGTCGGCGAAGTCAGAGGAGACCAAGCCCTGGCAAAGTACTGCTACTCAATCGCCCTGCGCGAGGGAGACCGGCCCGACCCTTGCCTTGTTGATGGACTGGACGTCCGCGACGACCTCACTGAAGAACGGGGCGAACCTGCGGAAGACCTCGTCCCTGTGTCCTTACGCGATGGAGACCCGGGGCATGAGGTGCGGATCGGCTCCAACCTAGCGGCCGAGGTCAAGGGACAGCTCGTCGCTTTCCTCAGAAGGAATGCAGGACGTCTTCGCCTGGGCCCCAGCGGATGTACCAGGGATCGACGCCGATGTCATAGAACATCGGCTGGCCATCGACCCAAGGCACCGACCCGTCAGAGAAAAATTACGCCGCCAAGCCCCAGAGAAGACAGAAGGCGGTAGCCGAAGAAGTGGATAAGCTCCTTGAAGCTGGACTCATCCGGGAGGTCAACTATCCGACCTGGGTCTCGAACGTGGTCCTCGTCAAAAAAGCAAACAACAAATGGAGGATGTGCGTCGACTTCAAGAAGCTGAACAAAGCCTGCCCAAAGGACAGCTACCCCCTGCCGAGGATCGATCAGCTGGTGGACGCAACCTCGGGCCACGAGCTCCTCACTTTTATGGACGCATTTTCTGGTTATAACCAGATACGCATGGCGCCCGAGGATGAAGAAAAGACCACCTTTATTACTGACCGAGGTCTCTATTGTTACAGGGTCATGCCTTTCGGACTCAAGAATGCAGGAGCCACCTACCAGCGCTTGGTCAACAAGGTCTTCAAGGGGCAGATCGGCCGCAACATGGAGGTGTACGTGGACGACATGCTGGTCAAAAGCCGAGCCTCGACAGACCACCTCGCCGACCTTGAAGAAACTTTCGGTGCGCTTAGGAGGCACAAGATGAAGTTGAACCCGACCAAATGCGCCTTCGGCGTGACCTCCGGAAAATTTTTAGGATTCATGGTGTCGAGACGCGGAATCGAGGCAAATCCCGAGAAAATCCGAGCCATCCAGGAGATGACTGCCCCGAAAACAATTAAGGAAGTTCAGCGCCTGGCTGGGAAGGTGGCGTCCTTGAACCGCTTTGTCTCAAGGTCGGCCGAGCGGTGCCTGCCTTTCTTCCAGGTCCTCAGGCGACCGAAAGATTTTTGCTGGACAGCGGAGTGCAAACAGGCATTCGAAGGAGCTTAAAAACTACCTCGGCGCGCCTCCACTGCTGGCAAAGCCCGAACCTGGAGAAGGGCTGCTCCTATACCTAGCTGTCTCTCCAATGGCCCTGGCGGCTGTCCTGGTCAGGGAAGATGCGAAGGCGCAACAACCAGTCTACTACGTGAGCCGAGCCTTGAGGGACGCGGAAACCAGGTACTCCAAGTTAGAAAAACTAATTTACTGTCTTCTGATCGCAGCCAGGAAGGCTCCGACCTTACTTTCAGGAGCATACCATCACGGTCCTCACGGACCAACCATTAAGAGCCGTCCTCCACCGCGCAGACGCTTCAGGAAGAATCGCCAAATGGGCGATCGAGCTCACGGAGTTCGACATCAATTACCGGCCCAGGCCATCGATCAAGGCTCAGATACTGGCGGACTTCGTGCTGGAATGCACCGCACCAGTTGAAGCCGAGCTTGAATCAAGCGAGACTATCATCAGGAGGGAGACCAGGCCCCGAACGAAGCCGAGCTGTGGCGGTCGAGCTTCCCTGAAGAAAGGGCCGACCTTCTTGAAGGCGCCTGGGTTCTGCATGTGGATGGCTCATCCAACTCTAGCGGGGCCGGCGCAGGGCTGGTCCTGGTTAGCCCCGAGGGGATCGTCACCGAGTACGCATTGCGCTTCGAGTTTCCCACAACCAACAATGGGGCCGAGTATGAAGCGCTGATAGCCGGGCTGCAGATAGCCAGGGAATTGAAGGTGGGTCGGCTTCAAGTCTATAGCGACTTCCCAGTTGGTGGTCGGTCAGGTCGGCGGCAGCTACGAGGCGCGGGAGGAAAGCATGGTGATGTACCTCGGGAAGGTGAAGAACTTAATACCAGCCTTCGACAGCTTCGACATTCGGCACATCCCAAGGACCGGGAATACAAGGGCCGACCTCCTCTCCAAGTTGGCCACCTCTGCCCCGGCCGAACTACCAAAAGAAGGTGTTTCTGGAAACTCTGAAGTGCCCGACCACCGAGGAACCTCAGGCCGTCCTGCGGACGGACTTCGAGCCCAGCTGGATCGATCCGCTGATCGCCTACCTCGAAGAAGGGGTCCTCCCCACGATCCGGAGAGAAGCTCGGAAGCTCAGGAGTCAAGCCTCCCGCTACGTCTTGTACGAGGGCAGGTTATATAAAAGGTCGTACTCCCTCCCGTTGCTGAGGTGCCTCCGACCCTCTGAGGCCTGCATCGCGCTACAGGATGTCCACGAAGGACTCTGCGGAAGTCACGCGGGAGCCAGATCCCTATCGCAAAGACTACTTCGGCAAGGGTACTACTGGCCGAACCCTACTTCGTGATTCCACGGAATACGTGAAGAGGTGTGACCGCTGCCAGAAGAACGCCAGCGTGCAAAGGCAGCCGGCATCCGAACTCACTCCGCTCACTGCACCCTGGCCCTTCGCGCAGTGGGGGATGGACATCCTCGGCCCCTTCCCAACAGGCGTCCGGACAACGGAAGTTCCTCCTGGTCGCGATCGACTACTTTACCAAGTGGGTCGAGGCGGAACCACTAGCGAAGATCACCGAGGCCAAGGTGCAGGACTTCGTCTGGAAGACGCTGATCTGCCGGTTCGGTCTGCCCCGAGCCCTCATAACCGATAATGGGCGACAGTTCGCTGGAGCCCGGTTTGCCGAGTTCTGCGAAGGACTAAACGTCTCCCACCACTTCACATCGGTGGCTCATCCGCAAGCCAATGGGGAAGCCGAAGTGACCAATCGGACCCTGCTGCAAGGCCTCAAGACGAGGCTCGACAGGGCAAAGGGGGCCTGGGCAGACGAACTCTACCACGTCCTCTGGGCATACCGAACAACGCAGAGGGTACCGACCGGCGAGACACCCTTCGCCTTGGCCTTCGGCACCGAGGCAGTCATCCCGATCGAGCTCAAACTTCCCGTCTGCTCGAATCGTGGGCTTCAACGAGCAACTCAACCCCCAGGACCTCAGAGCCAACCTCGACCTTCTAGAAGAAAAGAGGGAGGCAGCCCGCATCCGGAATGGCCACCTACCAACGGAAGGTGGCTCGGTATTACAATTCCAGAGTCAAAAGCAAGGCGTTCAGAGTTGGGGACTTTGGTGCTCCGACGAGCAGCCGTCTCTCCAGCCCCAGAATCAAGGGAAGCTCGTCCCAAATTGGGAAGGTCCGTACGAAGTGGTAGAGGTCATCCGACCTGGTACCTATCGCCTAAAGGAGCTCGGAGGACTAGCGCTTCCCCGACCTTGGAACTCAGAAAACCTGAGAATGTACTACCGGTAGTTTCCCTCAATAAAATCATTTCTGGATGCGAAATCTATGCGATGACAGGAAAGAAGCAGTCAGCCGCGTTAGGAACAGGAGGAGAACCTCGTCCTAGCGTGAGCAAAGTCGAAGGCCCCGTCCACAAAGGACGGGATGGGGGGAGAAGCGAGGACGACGGTCCTCATGTGCCCCCACAGCCGGCTAGGAACAGGAGGAGAACCTCGTCCTAGCGTGAGCAAAGTCGAAGGCCCCGTCCACAAAGGACGGGATGGGGGGAGAAGCGAGGACGACGGTCCTCATGTGCCCCCACAGCCGGCTAGGAACAGGAGGAGAACCTCGTCCTAGCGTGAGCAAAGTCGAAGGCCCCGTCCACAAAGGACGGGATGGGGGGAGAAGCGAGGACGACGGTCCTCATGTGCCCCCACAGCCGGCTAGGAACAGGAGGAGAACCTCGTCCTAGCGTGAGCAAAGTCGAAGGCCCCGTCCACAAAGGACGGGATGGGGGGAGAAGCGAGGACGACGGTCCTCATGTGCCCCCACAGCCGGCTAGGAACAGGAGGAGAACCTCGTCCTAGCGTGAGCAAAGTCGAAGACCCCGTTCACGAAGGACGGGATGGGGGGAGAAGCTCGGACGACGGTCCGGATGTGCCCCCACAGCCCGTTAGGAACAAGAGGAGAACCTCGTCCTAACGTGAGCAAGGTTCCAAGGCCTAGCCACAGAGTCTACGGCAAGCTTCACTACAGAAGACGAGGTCTCCTTCGGACCTCAGCTTCAACTTCGGTGTCAGCATCAGCGGGAGACGGGATCTCCCCCAAGCGATCATAACCTTGACTGCAAAAGAGGAGGTCTCCCCCGAATCGACTTCGGTTGATGAAGGCGAATGTCAACTCCGACCCTGACCACGGGGGGCGACATTGACTCCGGCCTCAACGTCGACTTCACCAATTTTGGCTGGAAACGAGTCCCACTTCAACTCCAAACATCGACTGGGGATGAGGTCTCCCCCAAGCCTCAGCTTCAACTTCAGCGTCAATATTGGCTGGAGATGAGACCTCCCCCGAGCTTCAGCTGCAACCAATGCGGAGCCTGGAAGAAGACTTCGGCAGTCGCCTGTTTTGGTACTCCCTTCCTTCAATTTTTGAACTCGGGAGTGGGGGGGCTACTGTTGGGGATAAATCCCGCTCCTGCCGAAGCCCGGCCCAACGCTCAGCCCAATGTAACCAGTAGCTGCTGAAGAGCTTCAGCGCCAGGCGCCAGGCCGAGCCCCTAAGACGGCCGAACTGCTTAGAGGCCGAACTCCCCTGCACCAAGGTCTCGGCCGAACTGCTTAGAGGCCGAACCCCCCTGCACCGAAGGTCCGGGCCGAACTGCCTAGAGGGCGAACTCCCACCGCCAGCCAAACTTCCCCACGGCCGAACTCCTTCGGACCGACCCCAGGCGAGTCCATGCAGCCGAACTCCTTCGGACCCCACGGCCGAACTCCTTCGGACCGACCCCAGGCGAGTCCATGCAGCCGAACTCCTTCGGACCGACCCCAGGCGAGCCCATGCAGCCGAACTCCTTCGGACCCCACGGCCGAACTCCTTCGGACCCCACGGCCGAACTCCTTCGGACCCCACGGCCGAACTCCTTCGGACTTCCCACGGCCGAACTCCTTCGGACCCCACGGCCGAACTCCTTCGGACCGACTCCTCAGCGAGCCCTGGCCGAACCAACTAGCAACCGAAGTCCTTCAATTGGCCAGCCGAGCTTCTTCGGGCCTCTCAGCGGCCGAACTCTACAGATGGCCGACCCTTCAGCCAGACGAACTCCCCCAGCTTCCCCTTCGGCCGAACTCTGTTACAAGTCCGAACTCCGTTGGATGAACCGTCGCCTGCAGCAAGACCGGACGGCGCCTTCCTTTCCGTACCGGACTCCATGCGGCCGACTACTCGCCGGTATGGCTCCCACGACCTACCGGACGACGCCTTCCTCTCCGTACCGGACTCCATGCGGCCCACGGTTCGCCGGTATGGCTCCCACGATCTACCGGACGACGCCTTCCTCTCCGTACCAAGCTCCATGCTGCCCGACGACTCTCTGCCAGACGGCACAGCCGTCACCATCAACTAAGCTCCGCTATAAAAGGACCCCTCCCGACATACTAAGGCTAAGCTCTCTGAACTCTCGACTCTCTAAGCTCTCCTCCACATCTTTAAGCTCCGGAACTCATTCCGAGCACTCCATTACTGTTGGTCGGAAACTAACTTGACCGTCGGAGAGTCCTGTCGGAGCCACCACCCCATCGGTTCCGGATGGGACTTCGTTTTGCAGGTCCCCAGCGGCGCCCAGCGGCCTCGATTGTGGCGACTTCCGGCGGCGATGGATTTCTGCACCAACAGGTATCATTAAATTTCTTAAAAAATGATAAAAGATTTGTGGGCATATATTGAAAAGGCTTAAAAAATACTTGTTCGGTTGGCTCTAAACCGGCATTTTGACTTGGTTGGGAACGGTGACAGGCCACTTGGGTGTTTCATTCGCCCAAGTGGAGTCAAAGTGGGTTGCTGAGATCATCAATCAGAGAATTTATTCGAAGCGACTTTGGTCCAAAAAGTTGAAGTCACCTCGAACCATGCAGCCCATGCCACTTACACCACGCAAAGAAAGAGCCCTAATATTATATAGATAAACAAGCACATATTATTCAAATTTTTATTTTAAATTATAATATTTATTGCAACTAAATTATGAGCATCACTTCACCCAACAAAGATTACTTCACGATGCTTGAGACATTAGTGGAGGCTGATATGGCCTGAAAGCAATATGCCTAGATGCACAGGTGACAAGTGATTTAAAATTGATTTAAATTTTTTTCGATGGTTACAACTCTACTATTAAAGCAATAGAAACTGAAGGATGATTATGATATATTTAAATTTTTAGCTAGATTAAAATAAAAAAAGGAGATTATAATAATGTCTTTATTTTGGCCTCTAAATCATAATGGATCTCTTCATCCACATCTGAATGATGATTATGATATATTTAAATTTTTAGCTAGATCAAAATAAAAAAGGAGATTATAATAATGTCTTTATTTTGGCCTCTAAATCATAATGGATCTCTTCATCCACATCTGTATAAATAGACTCAAGAGACTTCAAAAAAATAAGCTCTAAAAGAAAAAACTCCCATAGCTTTAAGTTCTCACGGTGAAAGGCTCTTTAGCCCTCATCCATAATTCTATTCTTCTTTTTTATAGGTTAGCAAGTCTATGAACTATTGAGATTCAGGTGGAGGTCAAGATCAAGATTGAGACCGAAGCCAAAGTGAAGGCTAAGATCAAGATGAAAGCCAAGACCAAAGTTAAAGCTGAAGAAGAGATGTTGACCAAGCCTGAAGTGAAAGCCAAAATCAAAAGTGAAGGTCAAGACCAAGATGAAAATCAAGACTAATGTTGAGTTGAGGAACCCAAAAGCCAGTCTCCCAAAGACCATGTTTGCAAAGACTGAACTCCCAAAAGCCAAACTTCAAAAGGCCAATTTTTTAAATGTCAAACTTCTAGAGGCCGAACTTTCAAAGGCCAAACTTCTAAAGACCAACTCCTAAAGGCTAATCTAAGAAGGTAAGGTAAAAAGACCGATTAGACAAGATCAAAATAAAATGACTAACCTGAAAAGGCCAAGATAAAGCAAAATCAAGCCAATAAGAATAAGTAAAATATTATATTTTAATCTTTTTTTATATATTTTTCTTACTACTATTATATTTTAAAATTTTTTTTGACTTAAGTATTAGAGGACTCACTTAGAGTCAATTTGATAAGCTCTTTTTTTTCTTTTTTTTTTTTTTGTATAGATCTGTGTCTCTCCTTGGGCTAACCAGCACCCTCCAAGCCACCATGTTGGGCAGGTTGGCATCCATAGAAGTCATTTTGAAAAATCATATATTATTTGTGTCCAAGTAAAAATTTATGGTCTACCACAAGGCCTACGCTAAAATGCAAGGAATTGAAAGGTTGTCCAATGCCGAATATGGTTGCTAGCACAAAATATGGTTGCTAGCAGTCACTTTCACCTTGTATGGTTCCCTAACAATTGGACAAATAGTTGGAAGGAGCCTGGTTGTATCTTTTGTGCGAAAGAATGATTCACCATTTTTTCTATAGCCGCTATAAGATCTATAAGATCTATCTAGATAGATAAAAGGGAGAGTTTAAAGTGCTTTAAAATTTGCATAAGAAATAATCCAATGATTAATGTTATAAAAAAAAGATGAATCATTCTTTCGCATGAAGGATACAACCCAAGCCCTTTGGAAGGTGTTTATATTTGAGTTCACCATGTAGTATATGGTTTGAGGTGAACTAAATTGCCTAGAAAATTTGCTGAGACTCAATTCCATGGCTATAATTTAGAGAAGATATGCCATCCATAATAGAGATCGAGATCAATAAGAAAACTAGCCTAGGTCTCGTTCTGCCTGGTCTTCAAAATAGGATGTGGATAACCGACACCAGCACTGCTACCTTCTTCAGCCTCATTGCAATTACATCATTTTATATAAATTCAAAAATCAGGTAGGCCCAAATGCAAAATCTAGAAAAGAAATAAAGTATTCAGTTTCTCTTGGAGTCCAAAGTTAGGGATCAATTCATGCAAGCCAAAAACTTTTATCACCACAACTAGTGGCCATATATGAACAAAGAAGAGAGATCTTTAGATTTGAAAATTGTATAATTTTTAGATCTATTAATTTTATAATTTAATTTTCTTAATTAAGTTTGGCGTCAAAAATAAAATATGTACTAAAATTCTAGGATTTCAGATCTAAGATTTTGCAAAATTTAAATTTATTGAATTCTGATTAGGGTACAAACATACGATCACGCCCTACATGCTGCATTAAGAGCACCATATGAATGAAAAGAGAGAGAGCCTTTAACCATTCTACTCTTATGACTGGAGCGGCCAAGGGACGCCTACTGAATCGAAATATACATTACTACATAGACTAATAATCTATAATATATATTATATAAAATTATGGATCTTAATTATGTATGCTTTGTATTATATCTCATGTTCATTATAAACTAAAATATGACATATTTTTAGATCTAAATGAATCTCATTAATCATCTAAAAAATAAAAATTTTAAATGATCTAATCATATAAATCTATTCTAGACAATCATAGAATATTTCTACAAATTAGTCATAACATGCATCATCATCATATATGAAATTAAATTTTATTTTTTGATTTAAATCTGATTTACTTTTGATTGTATATCTAAAATTCTATGATATCAGATCATAGAAAAAATTAAAAAATCTAAATAACAGTGAGAAATAGGTCTGAGAACTACTATGCAGGTTCTGCATACCAGTTAAAGAAAAAATCTAATTTTTCTATCTATAGTGGACCAATCTGATCTGATCGAGTATCTAAAAAAAATTTTAAAATTTTTTTTAATAAATTTTTGATCAAATTTGAGAGTTCTCAAATCTAATTCTAATGATCTAATATTAAATCTAAAATTAAATTTAATTAGATATAAATTTTATTACTGATGAGTAATCTAATTATCCTACCGAAGATCTTCTGCATCCAAAGTTCTGGATCAAGCCATGCATGCACCTAGCCTCTATCGATGTCCACTCAGACTGGTTCTAGGTGTCTTCTGCCTTGCCAAATCGATCTACAAAAATTAGATCTAGGTCTAATTTTAACCTTAAAACTCTTTCGAAGATGTCGCTGTCTGTGTGGCGACGTGTGGGCTTTCTTCTTCCTGATCTTCGGCGCCATTACCACTTAGATTTTGCTCGCCTGATTTGCCAACTACTTGGGCATGGAGAGGGAGAAAGAGGACAGAGTGGTGTGTGGAGAGGAAGCTAAGGGGGTAGCCTTTGGGCAATGGTACTTGGGCGGCATCAATGAAAACCACGGGGTTTAATAATCCCTGTGCGCATTAGTGCACCTCGCTTTTTACCAAATCACATGCTTGATCTAATTAGATCTTACATCTATTGGCCATAGTGATTGTCACTTTGATTCAATCAAGTTAGAGACCCCTCAACCCTCCAAAGGTGGTGCCAAAAGGATAAGCACAATCAGTTTGGTGCAGGGTGTTTTATCCATCAAAATACCTGAGTCCCAAAGGATGTACTCCTCCCTCTTTTTCCATGTGCTTCATGCCGAATATGGTGCATGCGCACTAGTTGTGCATGAAAACCAAGGGGGTGTGCACCCTTAGAAAAGTCTCTTAGGGGGCGCACGCCCTTGCCTTTTTTCCTGCCAAAGACTAGCGTCAATGACTAGATGTCCTGAGTAAGTTATGGATTTGGCAGGGTTCTTGTTAGTTTCCGATCCTGATGGATTAGAACAAAGACTTGGATCAGATTAAGACAAGATATTTCAAACCTAGACAAACTCCAGTCAGATAAGGACAAACCTCTACAAGATTTTTAAGTGAGCCAAATCTAATTTGGCTAGGTTGAGACGATCCAGAATGATTACAGAAGGAGAATATAAGGTTCAATCATGTGCTAGCATGATTTTTTTGAACCTAATTTGATCTAATCTAAATCAATCGAAATTGATTAGCCCAATTGATGATATCCAGAGTCAAACTCTTATTTGTATGACCCAGTTAGGTTGAATCTTGTATGGTAATGAAATATGTCATAGTCTCTATCATCGATATTATCGAAACAATTTTCGATGGATTCAAAATTCTTTTAATTCACCCATTTCGAATGATTGAGTATCAAGAGATAATCTTATAATTGCTTTCAAAATTTACACAGTAACACCTAAGCAGTATATGGTGGTAATCCATTAAAATTGAATATGAATCTCGATGCAGGCTATTTGTGTGATTGGATATACTTCTATCTTGAGCGCCAATAGATTAGGATTAAAGGTAAACGTGTTAAACCTCAACATCCGATATATGAATTATCATTCGTGATTCGAGTTTGATATATAAAATCTAATAGAACTCTTTCATATCTTCACATTGCCATGGGCCATGAAGCTTTATGGACTCAATCTCATGATCATCTAGGACTTACTCTTCATGTACGAGATATCATAGATCCTATTGGTGTATATCTAATCCTACAATGATATGCTATACGCCAACATACACCTCAGAATTTTTTGAAATGGCTGGAGACTAAGTTATGGTGTTAGTCAAACTTAACATACTCAAGTGTGAACTGTCGATGCATTTCAGATCAAAAATAGATACACGCTGCAGCATCGAGCAAGTTATGGATGAGAAAGTAGACTCTTTTTTATGACTGCTCGGGATGGTCATGCTCAGTGCCCTCATTCTCAATGAGTACCTATACTCTTACTTCGGTATCTCCACACCATAGACTCAAGACTCATCTATCTTAAGAAAGCAATTATACATCAACCTTCCAGAATCGATCATTTCCTCGTGATGATCCTACGAGTTGGAAGCGAATTTTATGAATTAATTATAAAAAATTTAATGTTTTAAAATTTTACTTGAAAATACATATTATCATTGCATAACTTAAAGAAGTTGTATCACATACAGCTATGTACACATATCAATAGTAATAAAAATAATTTTTTATTAATTTTTAAGTTAAAATTATAAAATTATCCTTAGAAGTGTATTACAAGTGTTAGCCAATCTAGTTTCTAGGGCACATATCTAACATGATCATCCACTGAAGTGGATTGATGTCTTGCCCAAACTATTGTTGAATTATAATGGTTATGCTCTCTGTTACATGAATTGCATATTTTTTTCTATTCAAATTCCTTTAATTGATGTAACAACATTGTTTGCCATTCTTGTCTTCATCCATGCTCGTTTTTCAATGTGAGAACTAAATATGTTCAGATTGACTATCACTATATTGGAGAATTGACAGATTGTAAAATTTTATATATTAAATTCAGTACTTCTGTAGATCAAGTTGGCAACATATTCACAAAGGTCTTCACTTCAACAGTATTTAGTTTTTATTAATCTAAGTTTTACACTCAATCAGAAGTGCTCAGCTTAAGCAAAGATAATAATATGCTATAAATTTTCTTTGTTAAAAATTCAATTTTTGAATTTTGAATTCAAATCATTATTCTTATCCTTTATTTTTCTCCTACTTTTTCTCTATTCAAATTCAAAGAATTTGAATTTGTTACTAAATTTTTTTTTATTTTTCTTCTAATATTATGCTAACTATATTCAATATCTCTCAAAGAAATCAATCTAACCAAGTAGATTTTAAGCCATTTGATTGTGTTTTCCTTTCTTAGGTATCAAGATAACTTGGCATCACTGTCTTCTTCTAATGCAAAACCCACAGTTCTTCCTTATATTCAAAAATTTTTATCCAACAACTGTCATGCAGCATTCACATTCTTTATCCAAACTTGAATCTTCTGCCTGATACTCCTTTAATTATCTTCCAATATTCTCAAATCTAATCAAATCATTAGCTTAATACGAAGTAACTCTCTCCTTTTTGAAGTTTCTCTTTGAATCAATTTTGGGGATATAAACTAATGTTTTTCTATTGAATGGCTCATTTTTATCAATTCCCCAATTATTCAGTCTACTGCTTGAATAGGTAATGAATGTGATCAAATAATTTTTTCTTGGATGAATTGTTAGATAATTCAATCTTTATGTCTGGATCGTGCTTCAATATTTATGCAAAATCAAATAAAAACATACTTTGCACCCTGGTAGTTGGTCTTCTTTCTCCTCACCCTCCATCTTAATACGGATGATTGATGAGAATCATTATATCCTCCTGAGAGTTAGAGAAAAAAAATCAGGCTATTTTTATTTATACCTATATTTGTCTTGTTCCATCAAAAGATTTAATTCTAATTAGAATACAAATTTCAGTCTACTTGACTTATTTCCAATCGTAACCAAGATAACTTGATATTTCATATGGATTCCCAAGATGCAGGAGTACGTTGTTCGTAAAGGTTATTTCTAAGAAAGATGAATTGGTAATTTAATTAAATTGCTCTTTCTTTTAAGATAGTTGCACAAATATGCATTTTGTGCATCATCATTCAAAATTACAATGTTACTGTTGGTGCAGAAATCCGTCGCCGCCGGAGGTCGCCGCAATCGAGGCCGCTGGAAGCCGCCGGGGACCTGCAAAACGAAGTCCCATCCGGAATCGGTGGGGTGGTGGCTCCGGCAGGACCCTCCGACGGTCAAGTTAGTTTCCGACCAACAGTAATGGAGTGCTCGGAATGAGTTCCGGAGCTTAGAGATGTGGAGGAGAGCTTAGAGAGCTTAGAGAGCCGAGAGTTCAAGAGCCTACTTAATATGTCGTGGAGGTCCTTTTATACGGAGCTTAGTAGATGAGTGACGGCTGTGGCCGTCTGGCAAGAGTCGTCAGGCACATGGACGCTGGTAACGGAGAGGAAAGGCGTCGTCCGTAGATCGCGGGAGCCGTACTGGGCGAGCCGTGGGCCGCAATGGAGTCCGGTACGAAGAGGGAAGGCAATCGATCACGGTAGATCGGGAGCCATACCGCGAGCTTGTGGGCCGCATGGAGTCCGGTACGGAGAGGAAGGCGTCGTCCGGTAGGTCGTGGGAGCCATACCGGCGAGTCGTGGGCCGCATGAAGTCCGGTACGGAAAGGAAGGCGCCGTCCGGTCTTGCTGCAGGCGACGGTTCATCCAACGGAGTTCGGACTTGTAACAGAGTTCGGCCGAAGGGAAGCTGGGGGAGTTCGTCTGGCTGAAGGGTCGGCCATCTGTAGAGTTCGGCCGCTGAGAGGCCCGAAGAAGCTCGGCTGGCCAATGAAGGACTTCGGTTGCTAGTTGGTTCGGCCAGGGCTTGCTGAGAGAGTTCGGTCGCCTAGGGTCGGTCAACGAGGGAGTTCGGCTGCATGGGTCGCCCTGGAGTCGGTCCGAAGGAGTTCGGCCGTGGGAAGTCCGCAAGGAGTTCGGCTGCTGGCTCGCCTGGGTCGGTCCGAAGGAGTTCGGCTGCATGGACTCGCCTGGGGTCGGTCCGAAGGAGTTCGGCTGCATGGACTAGCCTGGGGTCGGTCCGAAGGAGTTCGGCCTGCATGGACTCGCCTGGGGTCGGTCCGAAGGAGTTCGGCCGTGGGAAGTTCGGCTGGCGGTGGAGTTCGTCCTCTGCGAGTTCGGCCCGGACCTTGGTGCAGGGAGATTCGGCCTCTAAGCAGTTCGCGCCGGGCCTTGGTGCAGGGGATTCGCCCTTAAGCGGTCCGCCGGGACCTTGGTGCAGGGGAGTTCGGCCTCTAAGCAGTTTTGGCCGTCTTAGGGCTTCGGCTGGCGCTGCGCTGAAGCTCTTCAGCAGCTACTGGTTACATTGGGCTGAGCGTTGGGCCGGGCTTCGGCAGGAGCGGGATTTATCCCCAACAGTAGCCCCCCCACTCCCGAGTTTCAAAAATTGAAGGAAGGGAGTACCAAAACAGGCGACTGCCGAAGTCTTCTTCCAGGCTCCGCATCTGAAGCTCGGGGAGGTCTCATCTCCAACCAGATTGACGCTGAATTGAGGCTGAGGCTTGGGGGGGAGACCTCATCTTCAGTCGATTTCGGAGTTGAAATGGAACTCGTTTCTAGCTAAAGTCGATGAAGCTGATGTTGAAGCCGAAGTAAATCTTGCTCCTTCGGTCGAGGTCGGATTCGAGCTCCTCGGGGGCGACATTATCACTTATCAGTTTAAGTTGACTCAAGGGAGACACCTCCATCTTGCAGCCGAGTTGAAGTACAGCGCTCGGGGAGATCTTATCTCTGCAGCCGAAGTGACAGTGCAGGCGCTCGGGGGAGATCTTATCTCCTGCAGCCGAAGTGAAGTGCGCGCTCGGGGAGATCTTATCTCCTGCAGGCCTGAGCCTTGTGTCTCGGGAGAGATCTTATCTCTGGCCGAGCTTGTGCTTCGGGAGAGATCTTATCTCTGGCGAGTTGCGGTTCGGGAAGATCTTATCATTCTCGGCCGACCTTGTTGTTCGGGAGGAGATCTTATCTCTGACCGAACTTTGCCTCGGGAGAGATCCTTATCTCTGGCCGAGGTTGCGGTTCGGGAGAGATCTTATCTCTGGCCGACCTTGTTGTTCGGGAGAGATCTTATCTCTGGCCGAACTTTGCCTTCGGGAGAGATTCTTATCTCTGGCCGATGGTGCGGTTCGGGAGAGATCTTATCTCTGGCCGACCTTGTTGTTTCGGAGAAGATCTTATCTCTGGGCCGAACTTTTTCTTCGGGAGAAGATCTTATCTCTGGCCGAGGTTGCGGTCGGGAGAGATCTTTATCTCTGGCCGACCTTGTTGTTCGGGAGAGATCTTATCTCTGGCCGAACTTTGCCTTCGGAGAGATCTTATCTCTGGCGCAGAAGTTGCGGTTCGGGAGAGATCTTATCTCTGGCCGACCTTGTTGTTCGGGAGAGATCTTATCTCTGGCCGAACTTTGCCTTCGGGAGAGATCTTATCTTTGGCCGAGTTGCCGCTCGAATTAGGACGAGGTTTCTCCTCCTGTTCCTAACACGGCGACTATGACTGCTTCTTTTCCAGCCATACATAGTTTTGGCGCCCAAAAATATCACTGTTGGATAGGGAAGACTTTATTGAAAGGAAGTTACTGGCAATTTTTTTCTGAATTTTCTGTGACCCAGGTCGTGGTAGTAGCATCGTTCCTCCGCGCTTCCCCATGCGGACGACCTTTCCCATTTCATTCGAGCTTCCTTGCGTTGAAAGCGTGCTTCTGTTGGCTTCTACCTGGATCCTGGAGTGATGTTGACGACGTTGTGAGGCGGCCGACTTTGTTGTTTCTCGTTACGGGCCGCATCCTGCACCGATCTTTAGACTGGCGTCGAATGAATCTATACCAGCCGCCCCTTTCTGATGAGTTTCCTCGATTTCATCTTGGAGCTGGATGCATTCCTCAGTGTCATGGCCGTGGTCGCGATGGTAGAGACAGTACTTGCTTCGGTCACGTTTGTTTGGGGGAGACCGTAACCTTTCTGGTCTTGGGGAGTTGTCTTACATCTAACTTCGGTGAGGATCTGTGCTCGGGGAGCGTTTGAGGAGGACATAGTCGCGAAATCCTTTGGGAGGTGGGCTTCTTCGCGCTTCCTGCAAGCTCGAGGGGTTCGGGCCCGCCTGCTATCGGAGGGAGTCCTGTGAGCGCAGCCGAACTTCATTCGGCTCCCTGTCGCCTGTCAGCCGCTCCCTTAAGGTTTCTTCGTCCGTCAGCTTGAAGGCTTCTTCCACACGGGCGTATCTCTCCGCCCGAGCTAGCAGGTCGGCGAAGTCCCTGGAATACCTTTTTCCAGGGAGAACAACAAGTCATTCTTCTGAAGGCCGCCCTTTAGGCGGCCATGGCGACTGATTGGTCTAGGTTTCGGACCTCCAACGCGGCAGCGTTAAACCGGGTCACGTAGGCCCGGATGGGTCCCCTCTCTTCTGCCTGATGGCCATCAAAGAATCCGAACCTCGGCGTGGTCGCCTACTACTGATGAAGTGGGTGCAACTGTTGACTCATCTGGTCAAACGATAAGATGGTTTTCGGCTTGAGCGTCGAGTACCAATTTCTGGCAGCTCCTTTGAGGGTAGAAGGGAAAGCCCGGCAAAATATGGCGTCCGACGGCCGCTGCGTGAAGCAGCAATCGTCGTCCGGAAGGCTTCCAAGTGGTCGACCGGGTCGGCGGTCCCGTCGTAGCTTTCGAACCGCGGGAGCTTTAAAGTTCGGCGGACCGGTTCCTGCATGATTTTCTGCGAGAAAGGAGGGTCTGCACAAACGTCATCATCAACGCGAGGGGGGATGAAGTTCTTCAATTCGCTGGTTCATCTCCAAGAGCCTTTGGTCCAGCAGGTCCTCACGGTTTCTGATCTCCAAGGCTTTCTGGTGAGATGGGCGCGAGGCTTCACCCTTGGTCGATCCATGATCCGAACAAGGGTTCTCCCTCCTCCGCTCTCCAATCCGGGTATCGGAGGTCGGTCTGCCCAGGCCGGTCGCTTCTTGGACTGGATCATCCGACTTCGGAGAGTCCCGTGGCCAGTCGGGCTGGCACTGGGACTTGTTGGTGCAGCACCGCCTGCACCGCCTCCGTGAGACCACGAACGTGCTGGATGAGCTGGTTGAACTGCTCCGTATCCACTGCGGCTATTAGACGGGGCTGAGTCACCGGGGCCGGAGCAGGGACCGACGGACTCGGAAGGGATCGAGCCGCGGAAGCCGTGGACGCCGCGTCGAAGCCCTTCTGGGGGCATTTTCCTCTTTCCAGAGAGGAATTCTGGAGAGGGAGAAGAGAGATCCGGAGCAGGGGCGGAGAATTGTCGCCGAGCACTCCTTTAAGAACAAGGGAACCTCGAAGTTCAGGCCCTTGATCCACAGACGGCGCCATCTGTTGGTGCAGAAATCTCGTCGCCGCCGGAGGTCGCCGCAATCGAGGCCTGCTGAAGCCGCCGGGGACCTGCGAAAGAAGTCCCGTCCGAACCGTGGGGTGGTGCTCGCGGCAGGACCCTCCGATGGTCAAGTTACGTTTCCGAACCAACAGTAATGGAGTGCTCGAATGAAGTTCCGGAGCTTAGAGATGTGGAGGAGAGCTTAGAGAGCTTAGAGAGCCGAGAGTTCAGAGAGCCTAGCCTTAATATGTCGGGAGGGTCTTTTATAGCGGAGCTTAGTTGATGGTGACGGCTGTGCGTCTGGCAAAGATCGTCGGGCAGCATGGAGCTTGGTACGGAGAGGAAGGCGTCGTCCGGTAGATCGTGGGAGCCGTACTGGCGAGCCGTGGGCCGCATGGAGTCCGGTACGGAGAGGAAGGCATCGTCCGGTAGATCGTGGGAGCCATACCGGCGAGCCGTGGGCCGCATGGAGTCCGGTACGGAGAGGAAGGCGTCGTCCGATATGGTGTGGGAGCCCATACCGACGAGTCGTGGGCCGCATGAAGTCCGGTACGAAAGGAAGGCGCCGTCCGCTCTTGCTGCAGGCGACGGTTCATCCAACGGAGTTCGGACTTGTAACAGAGTTCGGCGGGGGAGCTGGGGGAGTTCGTTCTGGCTGAAGGGTCGGCCAATCTGTAGAGTTCGGGCCGCTGAGAGGCCCGAAGAAGCTCGGCTGGCCAATTGAAGGACTTCGTTGCTAGTTGGTTCGGCCAGGGCTCGCTGAGGAGTTCGTCCGCTAGGGTCGGTCCGAAGGAGTTCGGCTGCTGGGCATCGGTCGTCGGGCTCGGTCGTCGAAGGAGTTCGGCCGTGGAAGTCCGAAGGTAGTCGGCTGCATGGGCTTGCCTGGGGTCGGTCCGAAGGAGTTCGGCTGCATGACTCGCCTGGGTCGGTCCGAAGGAGTTCGGCTGCATGGACTCGCCTGGGGTCGTCGAAGAGTTCGGCTGCATGGACTCTTGCTGGGGTCGGTCCGAAGGAGTTCGGCCGTGGGGAAGTCTGTCGGCTGGCGGTGGGAGTTCGTCCTCTAGGCAGTTCGGCCCGGACCTTGGTGCAGGGGAGTTCGGCCTCCTAAGCAGTTCGGCCCGGGCCTTGGTGCAGGGGAGTTCGGCCTCTAAGGTTCGGCCGGGACCTTGGTGCAGGGGAGTTCGGCCTCTAAGCAGTTTGGGCCCGTCTTAGGGGCTCGGGCCTGGCGCTGGCGCTGAAGTCTTCAGCAGCTACTGTTACATTGGGCTGAGCGTTGGGCCGGGCTTCGGCAGGAGCGGGATTTATCCCCAACAGTTACTTATGTCAAATCATATCACTTTAGCATCCACGTCCATTGCTCTAGCTCCTTTGCTTCTTGGCCCCCTCTATCCATCATATTTCTATGGTAAACAAGAATCTAGTAGTGATCACTGGTGGTCTACTTTATCTTTTGCAGCTTTAATTATTCACTTATTTCCTAAACCGAGACCAGAGGACAAAGTCGTGTAACTTCCTCTAGTTTTGATCCGTA